>JAQZBX010044339.1:0-21387 GCA_029593785.1 Cabassous unicinctus
AAGTGTGTAGCATATAGCTCATAAAATTTGCCATTTTAAGCAACTGTATGTGTACAATTCAGTGGCATTAATTACATTTACAATGTTTTGCTACCATCACTACCATCCATTACCAAAACATTTTCATCACCCAAATTAGACTTCCTTTCTTTTTTGGGGGGGCGGGGGCTGGGGATAGAACCGGGTGCCTCCTATATGGAAAGCCCGCACTCAACTACTGAGCCACATCAGCTTCCCCGAGTTGGTTTTTCGTTTGTTTTAATTGTTTTTTGTTTTTGTTTTTTCAGGAGGCACTGGGAACCAAACCCAGGACCTCCAATGTAGGAAGCAGGCTCTCAATTGCTTGAGCCACATCTGCTCCCAACTTCCTTCCTTTTTATGGCTGAATATTATATCTTTGAGTGTATTTTATATATCCAGTCATCTGTTCATGGACCTTTGGGTTGTTTTCTACTTTTTGGTAATTATGAATAATGCTTCTACCAACATTTGTGTATAAGCCTGTGCAGGTGTATGTTCTCATTTCTCTTGAATATATATCTAGGTATGAAGTTGCTGGATAGTTTGTTAAATTTGCATTTAACTTTTTAAGAAACTGCAAAATAGCCTTCCAAAGTAGGTGAAACATTTTGCATTCCTATCAGCAACATGAGAGTTCCAGTTTCCCTCCATCATGGCCAGCATTATTGTGTGCCTTTTTTGATTATAGCCATTTCAGTTGGTGTGAAGTGGTATCCCACTGTGGTTTTAATTTGCATTTTCATCATGATTAATAACTTTGAACATCTTTTCATGTGCTTATTAACCACTCATATATCTTCTTTGTTTAAGTGTATATTGAAATTCTGCTTCTTTTTTTTTTAAGGATTTATTTATTTATTTACTTTTATCCATTTTTACCCCACCGTTTTTGCTGTTTTTGTATCCATTCGCTGCGCAGCTCTCTGTGTCCATTTCCTGCCCTCTCTTCTCATCCTTCTCCTCCTGTCTTCAATGGGATTCGATCCTCGGAATCTCTGATGTGGGAGAGAGGCGTCCTACCGCCTGCACTACCTTAGTTCTGGGTTTTTTGGTGCATCTCATCTTGACTCTCCCTTGTGTCACTCTCCTGTCATGTCATCATCGTCTTGCTGCATGGCTCACAGGGCCTGACGGCACACCCACGCACAGGGCCTGGGGGGCTCACCCACTTGCAGGGCCTAACGGCATACCTGCACACCTTCTATATTTTTCTTTGTTAAATTTTTACTGGGAGGTCCCAGGGATCGAACCCAGGTCCCTCCATATGGGAGACAGACGCCCAACCATTTGAGCCACATCCGTCCCCCTCTGCTCCCTTTTTTATTGTGTTGTCTCCCTCTTATTGAGTTACAAAAATACTTTTATATTCTAGTTATGAGTCCTTTATCAGCTATATGATTTGCAAATATTTTCTCTCAGTCTGTGGCTTTTCTTTTGAAATACCATGTTTTTAATTTTGATGAAGTCCAGTTTATCCTTTCATTTTATGGATTGTGCTTTTGTTCTTATATCTGTTTCTTCTAAAAGTTATATAGTTTCATCTCTTATATGTATGTTTATGATCTATTTTGAGTTAATTTTTGTCTATTATGTGACACAAGGGCCCAAATAGATTTCTGTAATTTCTTGAGCTAAAATGAAAAATTTTAGAAAGCTACTGGTATATCCTTGACAAAAGAATGGTCCTTCTTTGCCCCCTAGAAAGGTCGTTGTGTTCCAAATATGTGCAACTTTGGGAGAGACCACCTGTGGTTATGAGAGACAGCTGCCACACAGCCAGTCAGATGAGCCGAACAAACATGAGGCTCTGTGGGGTGACATGTGACATCCAAAGTGCCCTCATACAGCATTCTACAGGTTAAGATTCATGACCAAATGAAAGAAGTTATCCATAATACCTATATGTTTCTATTTCCTCCTCTCCCTTGTTGTCTCATACCTAGTTAAGCCCTCAATAAGTATTATTTGATTTGGTCTGATATTCAGAAAAGTGAGCTTAATGACCCAGTATGTGTCTACTTGCTACTCTGAGTTTGTTCCCTGTCCCAGTGGTATCAGCATCAACTGAAAGCATGTTAGAAATGCAGAATGCCAGGCCCTTCCCCAGACCTCTGTGTTTAACTACATCCCCAAATGATTCTGTGCTCATTAAAGTTGGATAAGGAGGGCAGCACATGTGGCTCAAGGGATTGGGCTCCCACCTACCACGGGTGGTCCCTGTTTCAGCTCTCAGTGCCTCCTAAAGCAGACAGTGAGCTGGCACGACAGGCAGGCACAACAAGCTGATGCAACAAGAGACACAAGAAGAAAAACATAATGAGAGCCATAACAAAGCAGGGAGCAGAGGTTCCCAGTGTCTCCTAAAGAAGACAACAAGCTGGCACGACGGGCAGGTGTGGCAAGCTGATGCAACATGATGGCAAGAGACACGGGGAGGAAGAACATAATGAGATACACAACAAAGCAGGGAGTGGAGGTGGCTCAAGTGTTTAGGCTCCTCCCTCCCACATCGGAGGTCCCGGGTTCAGCTCCCAGTGCTTCCTAAAGAAACAAAGAATACGAACAGACACAGCAAGTGCAAAACAACAAAGGGGTGGGGAGAAAGAAATAAAATAAATAAATAAATAAATAAAGTTGGATAAGCAGAGCAAGGCAAACCATGGTCTGTGCACCAAATCCAGCAGCTGTTTTGTAAATAAAGTTTTATTTGGAACACAGCCACATGCATTTGTTTACCGTCTATGGCTGCTTTCACCCTGCATTGGCAGAGTTGAGTAGTTGAGAAAGTGACAATATGGCCCAGAAAGCCTAAAATAGTTACTCTCTGGCTTTTTACAGAAAAAGTTTGCATACCCTTGGTCTAAGGAGAAAGAGAATGTTCCTGATTGGTGATATACAGTGGAAAGATGAGAGTTCAAGATGATATCTGGGTCAGAGTGGAGCCTGACAAAAGGGTGACCTAGTCTATAGCATTCTGGTGCTATCTTGCCACAATCCTTGGGGTCCCTTGGCTTGATTTCTTCCTCTTGTCCCATGATGACCTCTCTCTCCTTGTGTTTGCTCTTCCCATTTCCCCTGACTTCAGGCACTTCTCACTGCATCTGAATTTCCCCTTCTAATAAGGCCTTCAGTCGTAGGGATGAAGGCCCACCCTGATGCAATGTGGCTACACTTACTTAGGATTTTAGAAGAGCCCATTCACAAATGAACCCACACTTTGATAATACATCTTCAACAGGTCCTGTTTATGAGGTCACACCCACAGTAACACAGATTAAGATTAAGAACCTGTCTTTTGTTGGGGTGCATAATTTAATCTACAACATGCACTTAACTGAAAAACATTGGTTACATCTTTGGAAAGATTAATCTGATTAGAGGTAGGAAGTACGTCTACATTGTTTGAATACTTATGTGATTTTTTTTTTAATGCTTATTATATACTAGACACTGTGCAAGGATCTGGAGTAACAACTTCATGGTATAGTCCAGTGTTTTTCAAACTTTGGGTAACAGTCCTTTAGTGGGTTCTGAAATTAAAAATCTGTAGGTCATATTGCATCATAACCCAAAGCATAAAATAAATATCAATGAGTTCATACTAATATAGAGAAATGATTGAACAAATTAATAAATGGGGGAGAAGAGACAAATATCCCATGCAGAATTTCAAATAATTTATGTACATACTTCCCCCTCAAGAAGCTGGAACCCCAACCCTTAAGTGAAGGCTGCACCTAGTGACTTCCTTCCGAAGAGTACATAATAGAAAGGGGGAGGAAAAAAAAGAATAACTTCATAGTGGAGAAATCTGACAAACACTACCTCAGCCAGGTGATCAAGGTCAACATCAGTAGCCATAAATCATTGATAATGTGTACCTTTGGTATGATGTGATGAAAGTGGCACTTTACCTCTGTGGTCTTCTTCCTAAAAACATATCACAACAGTCTAATCATGAGAAAAATGTCAGACAAATCCCAATTGAGGACATTTTATAAAATACCTGACCAGTGGGGTATATGGAAACTCTCCATACTGTCTTTGCAATTTTTCTGTATGTCTAAAATGGTACCTAAATAAATAAATAAAGCCTATCAATTAAAAAAAAAAAAAATCAATGGGTTGCAACTAGCATTTTCCCCAGCATTTTATTATGACAATTTTTAAATATACAGCAAAGTTGAAAGAATTTTATAGACAGTGAACTCCCATATACACACTACCTAGATGCTTCCAATTAACATTTTGCTTTACTTGCTTAATCATATAAGTAGCCATCTATCCATCCATTAATTTATCTTAATTTTTTAGGCATTCAAAGTAAATTATAGACATCAGTACTTTTCCCAAAAGTACTTCAACATATATATCATTAACTAAAGTATTTGTTAGTTTTTCTTTTGACGTAAAATTTACATGTAATAAAATACATCAATCTTTCATGTGCATTCACTGAGTTTTAACAAATCTGAATATTTATGTAACCCAAATCTCTCACAAACAGCATTTTTTACTAAGTGAAATGCCATAGAAAATATCAGAGTGAATACGCATAATATGGGGAGGTATTGTTTTGTCAACTTCTGTTGCAGATATAGGTGAATTTGTATACTGGGTCACAGTGTAAACCTTTACATTCTTTTCCTCTTGAGGTTTTCTAGATTCCATGATGCACTACCCTCGTACCCTTTGTGTAATGCTTTCCCCACTGAAACATCCTTTCTTTATTTTCCCTTGATTTTTCATACATATTCACAGCCACTCTTGGGTGTGGATTCACCTAATTTCATGGACATGAAAACATCCTCCCCAGCCCTAAGTGTTGTAGAATGCCAAGAGTTTATAAACAAGATATTCATACCTGCTGTCTGGCCACTCCCAGCACTTGTCTAAGTATATTTCTCCTTATTGCCCTCTCTCAGTTTCAGAATTATTTGATCTCCCTCCTCCCTGATGATTAATAACAAGGAAAGGTGTTTAAAGCATTCGTGCTGAGATCTCAAACTTGTATTTGTCTCTAGGTCTCTGCGTTGTATATTTTGGCAATGTGTATTTTATAGTAGAGATAGTTGACAGTTGTGCTTCTCCACTTTATTAAAGCTATGGAATCCTACAGTAATGAGCTGTGTAATTGCTTATGAGCACGCAAAAAGAAAGACACATTCAAGTCTTTAGATGCCTTCGGCCACTCTTTTCAAAACTTGCATCACAATGAATATCAATTCAATGTGTCCTTATTTGTCATCCTTGTTCTTGAAGTTAGTGGGAAGGAAGTCTGTGCTTGTAAGGTAGAAAACAACTTGATCCCTTGATGTAACATCTCAGTGGGATCCTTTTACATCTCATTTTACCACTTAATACAACCAGGGCATGTAAAGGCAAAGGTTTGGCCATGAGTACCTTTAAGAGGAAACATTTTTTCTTTTACTTGGCAGTGGGAATCCAGGGTACAGGATTGTACCTTGTATCTATGGTAAGCTTTCTACCTATTGTAAAGGTTTTCTTTTAAATTTCTATTGTGGCTACGACATAGTTTTTCTCATTTTAACCACTTTCAAGTATACAGTTCTTTAGTGTTAATTATATTCCCAATATTATGCTACCATCTCCACCATCCATTTCCAAAACTTTTCCATCACCCTAAACATAAAGATTATTTTTTAAAAAATAATCTGAGGAAGCAGATGTGGCTGAAGCTATTGAGCTCCCCTCCACCACATAGGAAGCCCCGGGTTCAGTTCCCGGTGCCTCCTAAAGATGAGCAAGACGGCAAGCTGACACAACAAGATGATGCAGTAAGAGACATAAGGAGGAAAACATAATGAGAAACACAACAAAGCAAGGAGTGGAGGTGGCTCAAGCGATAAGGTGCCTCCCACCCCCGGGTTCTGTTCCCGGTGCCTCCTAAAAGGAAGACGAGCAAATAACAAACAGGAAGAAAGCGCAAACAGTGAGGGGGTGGGGAGAAATAAATAAAAATAAATCTTTTTAAAAAAAATTTGAAGCAGAATAAAAGAAGAGGTGGTAATATTAACTTACTAGTCACTGCCACAACTTACCAGCAATAATTTGTAAGGAGATTGAAAGCAGCACTTAAGACAAAATGATTAAGCACAAAGAGGATGTTGCAATCCTACCTACAGCAGTGAGTAGTTCAGTCTTCAGTCTGAAGTTCAGTCTGAAGTAGTTCAGCAGTTCAGTCTTCCTGGAAAAGGGAGTGAACGACTACAGGCCTTCCCCATGGCACAGCTGTCATGTCCTTAGCTGAGCTGGTCTACACAACATCCTGCCTGCCCCTTGGTTCTCCATATCCCGTGGTTCGGCACATCCCATGAATGTACACAGCAACCCAGGCTTTGCCAGCCTGGGCCTGTGTGTTGAGCAGCATGGGGCTCTTTATAGCTGTTTGGAGTTCTGAAGTAACCATCTGTCTGATAGGGTTTAGGAAATAAGAGATGAGCTGAGAGGACAAAGATGAATAATATAAAACTTAATCCAAGTATTATCCCATAAACTGTTGTTTCTAGTTGGAGCAAGGAAATAATAATGATTACAGCTCAGTCATACATTGAACACTTGCTATGGACCCAACCCTTTGCTAAGTGCTGTTTATATGTTACCTCATCTCACTCTCACACTGGAGTTCAAAAAGGCCAAGCAACTTGGAGTAAAATGGCAGGTAAGTGGTAGGTCTGTCTTACCAACATATTATCCTATTTCCTCAAGCAAGCAAAATTCCCACAGAGAAGTCCTTGCTGGTTTCCAGCTTGACTTAGCTCCTTAGTCTGGCACACAGCTATACCCCCTCATCCAGTGTGCTACAGCCTCTGTGTACTTTGCTGGGGTTCTTTATTCATAGAACCTCTCGTACACCCAAGGTCCAATGCTTCTGTGCAATCTGCTTACCTCACCAGAGCTCATTTTATCAAGCCATGACACATAAGTAAAGGAGTCTCAACTCCACCCCTGAACAGGCATTGATGCCTCATCAAAACAGAAAGCATTTTGCCCTGACAGGGGCAATGAAGTAGCTTGAGTCCTGTAAGTCAGCCTCTGCCTGGTATTCTGACAGCTGAGTTCTTTGCAAACTCACTCTTCGCAGCCACCTTCAGACCTTTGCTAAGATAGCTGCACATGCTTACCTGGGCTGATCTGCCCCCTTTATCAGTCTCCTAGGCAACAGCTTTGGAAACTGATCCCTGTCCTTGTAACTGTTAAAAATGGAGTTCGGATTCATGGGCAGGTAGTAAGTATATATCAAAGTCAGAATTCTAGCAAAGAATTCAGATTGACGTCTATGCTGCATTCACTCTATACCATTTCATTCTAGATACATAGAGTGTCTTGCATATCTCAAGTAGTGATAAAGTGACTTCCCCAGGTAGTATAAAATAAATAAATAAATAAATAAGAATCCTGGAGCCTGTTTATTTTTAAGGGACCTTAGGGATCATCCCGTTCAGGGTTCTCAACCTGGACTTAGTGGATATCATGGACTCCCTGACGTTGTTTTATAACATTTGAGTATCTGCTTCTCTGTGCATTTTCCTGGAAAAGATTTGTTAGCTTTCTCTGTGTTCTCAGAGGATTCTATATTCTAGTCTAATGCACCTATTTTACAGATGAGAATACTAAGGTTTAAGAAATTAATGGATTACCTAAAGGCATGCAGAAGAGAATTCACTAGGAATTTATGTAATATACAAGCACTAATGCTCACAGCATCTTGATGCAGAAGAAAACAAAGCTAAGCCTATTTTATGTGTGGCAAAAAGAAAGGCACAAGTAATTAAAGGTCATTAATATACTTAAGGAAGAAAAGACAAATATTGTTAACATTTAACATCACCAATGATGTCATGTGGATGTCATGTAGCCCCTGCTATGATGTGAGGAGAAGGACACTTCACCTCTGTGGTATTTTGTTCCAAAATTCTAAGCCAGTCTATTTATAAGAAAATTATCAGACGAACCCAGATTTGGGAACATTCTATAGGATATCTGGCCAGTACTACTCAAGACTGTCATGGTCTGGGAGGGGAAGAGAGTAGGGCATATGGGAATCCCCTATATTTTTTCTGTAACATTTATGTAATCTGAAGTTTCTTTTAAAAAGTAAATTAATTAATTATTTATTTTTTTAAAAAGACTGTCATGGTGATAAAAACAAGGAAAGACTGAGAAACTGCCACAGACCAGAAGAGACTAAGGAGATATGACAATTAAATGTAACATGGTGTCCTGGATAGGATCCTGGAACAGAAAGAGGCCATTAATGGAAAAATTTGTCAACTCCAAATAAAGTGGAGCTAATAATATACCAGTATTTTGCTTCTTAGTTCTGATAAGTGTCCTGTGGTAATGTGAGATGCTAACAGTGGCTATCTGTGCACCTTTTCTGTAAATTTCAAATTATCCCAAATTAAAATTTTTTATTTAAAAACTGTTGTTAACCTTGGTCTTTTGATTGATTTTTGCAGATATTACAAAATTTGAAAATGATGTTGTCAGATGAACCAGCTCTAGTGCTCATGATGAAAGAAGGACTGGCCATTGGCCTCTTTTGTGCTCATTTGTATTGGTTATTTCAAAATCTATATTGAGTATAAGAGTAACAAATATGAGAGTAACAACTGAGTTAGGAATAAAACTGGAAGCATGAAGACCTGAATGACGAGGATGAATTAGGGGTTCCAGGCATGGTGCTCAGCCCGTGGGCTGCATTCTACTTCTGATAGATAGTAATTCAGTTTGTCAGTGGATCACTTTGAGTGTCTTAACCTCCCTAAACTTTAGTTTGCTTGTCCGTAAAATGGGGATAACAAAAGTACCTGTCTCAAAGAATTGTGAGAATTAAAATATATACGTAAATTACTTAGCACAGAACCTTATAGGTCTTGTTATAGGATCTAGTTAGAGAACTTTGACAGATAGTTAATATTACTATTATTGATTCCACTGCTAAAGAAAGAAAACCTTTAATACAGACCTTGTCTCCATTGCCCATAAAATAGTTTAAAATCCTTAGCATGGCACACTGATATTCATAGGAACATTTTTCACAATTGCCAAAAGGTAGAAGCAATCCAAGTGTCCATCAACAAATTAATTCATAAACAAAATGTGTTATGTCTATACAATGGCATATTATTCAGCTGTAAAAAGAAATGAAGTGCTGGTACATGTGACAACATGGATGAACTTTAAAGACATCATGTTGAGTGAAATAAACTAGACGCAAAGGGACAAATACTGTATGATCTCACTGAAATGAAAGAAGGAGAATAAGCATAGGCATGAAATCAGAAACTAGAATACAGGTTAGCAGGGGCCCAGTGGGGAAGGGAATGGGGAGTTAATGTTTAATTGGTATGGAGTTTCTGTTTCTGGTGATGGAAAAGATTTGGCAATGGATGATGAGGATGGAAGCATAACTTTGGGTATGTAATTAACACCACTGAATTGTATATTCAAAATGGGAAGAAAAGGGAAATTTTAGGTTGTATATAAGTTACCACACATGTACAATGTACACAATAATGTAAACAGTATGCTAAAGTTAATAGCATAATTATAATAATGCTTCATGAATTGTTATATAGGTACCACACAAATGCAAAATGTTAATAGGGAAAACTCTAGAGTGAGTATATGGGAACTCTGTATTTCCTGCATGATGTTTCCGTAAATCTACAACTGCTCTGATTAAATAAATAAATAAATAAACTCTAGAGTGAGTATATGGGAACTCTGTATTTCCTGCATGGTGTTTCTGTAAATCTGCAACTGCTCTGATTAAATAAATAAATAAATAAACCTTCTAAATTCAAATTTATCTTATTTGAGCAGCTTAATTTCCTGTAACTTGTCTTCATACCATCCTAACTGCAACCACTGTGAGCTTTCAAGAGCTTTCATATTCATACCCCTGATTTCTCTGCCTCAGAGCCTCTCCCTCTAGATCATTCTTCAAGACCTGGCTTGAATGTCCCTTCTCTGGGAAGATGTTCCTTCTGCTCCCTTCAGTGTGCCCATAAAAGTCTCTACCTGTCCAGTTATAACTCATCACCTTGTAGTGCTATCTAGCACCTTTGCTGGGTGTAAAGATCAAATGATCAGAAATTTCTGTTTCTTCATCTCCATATTCTCCTTCTGGTGCTTGACACATAGTTAGTGCCCAATGAGATTGATGAATAAATTGAATGAAGATGAGTAGAAGTATGTGGATACTCAAAATTGTTTTGGAGAGAACAACAATTAATACAAATTTATGTTTAGTTATTTATTAAAGCCTCATTTTGTTCTTAGGAGTGAAGACCAATTTTATCAGAGGCTATATTATTTACTCTGGTTCATCAAAGAATCATAACATTACTGTTGTGGAACAAATTTAATATGATTCGTTGAGAAATTTGAGCTTGCTTATCTGTTGTTCTTTTATCCTCCAGGTTCCATTTGCAACCACTCTTGCCATACATTTTGAGCTGTATTTTGGAAAATACTGGTCAGAACAGAAAAAAATGATAAAATTTTTCCTCATGGTGAATAAACAAGGACAGACCCGACTTTCTAAGTACTATGAACACATGGAGATTAATAAGCGGACACTTCTGGAAGCAGAAGTCATAAAGAGCTGTCTCTCTCGATCCAGTGAACAAGTAACTTTCTTTTTATCTCTTTTTTTCTCTACATTCAACTCAGCACTGGTGGTAGATCTAATAATAATAGTAATAATGAATCTCAAGGGCCATCATTTTCTTAGAACTATATTCTTTAAGAGCTATTAGGGAAGATAAGGAATGAAGTAAAATGAAGACTAAAGCACAGCTCTTTTTATATTCCCTTGGAGAAAATAAAAACAAAGAAAACCAGGGAAAGTCTTGGGTTCTTTTTTAGGTCAGCATATTTGTCTCAATGTACCATGAAAGTGGCAGCTTAAATTTATTCCTGCTAATAGATATATTTATTTTTCTGTTCATATGAATTGAGCACTAGGAACTCCTGCCAGTATCTGTAGTGGGTGGCTTTCTTTAAGCCAAATGATGGTCAGATAATTGGTATAGAGGTGAACACTCAAGACCCATTTTGTGCCAATGGATAATATTATAATACTCATGTGGGGTACAGTTTTTTCTGGTTGCCATTTTTTTAAATCTTCCACCAATGTAATACTAGAACTAGTGATTTAAACACAAAACAAACTTGACTTGAACTTGGCTTATTTTATTATGTAGATGAGGGAAATGGAAGTTAAAAATTCATATGAAATAAAATCTGCTCATTCTGCCAAAATGGTTAAATAAAATCATTAAAATAACAATAAGTAGAATTTTTTTAAGAACTGAATCTTTATTTTTACAAAGAACTTTAATTGGAGAATTACTTAACCCAGGTCCCAAATTCATATTCATCAGAAATCATTCAACAACTGAGGCAAAATTAGAAAACTAGTTTAGATATCTGTTAATTTTGTCACTTCTCCATTTCACTGCATAGTAGAAAGGCTGCCTGTGGGAACCACTGCTAAGTCATAAAATATTAAGCTACATCAGTGCTCATGATTTACATGTTGCAACTGTGTTTCCCTTGGCTTCCAAATTGATTTTCCAGTTGGAACATCTCCGAGTACCTCTTTGAATTACTACTTTGGCCTGCCACTGGCACACACAGCTTCATGTTGATGTCAGAAGGAAACTGTTAACGGTCTGTATTAATAGCCGCATACCTTAAGTAAAGGTAAACACACTCTTAGAAGTAATCCTATTTGAATTTTTCTACAGTTTCCACAACTTCAAACATCATTTTCACCGATAGCTTACCCTTTGAAATATAAGCTTCGGAATGAATATGGCGTTAGATATTTTTGAAGCATTCTAAATTATTTTAGATTTTAAAAGGAACCTGCTGAGGTTTTGGCATAACCAGGCTCCAAAGTAGCACAATCTCAGCTCAGTTTTTATTTTATCCACAAAAGTGCTTTGATACTTTTTTTTTTAATGTCAGAAACTCCTGAGAGGCTTTGAAAAATGTTCCTCAGTTCTTTCAAATAGGTTGTCTTTCCTTGAAAGATCCTACTGAGCAGAAATCCCACCAGCTCCCCAGTGAGCCAAGAGCTGCGGAACGGTCTTATGCTTATTCCCTTTATCCTAATTTAAAATAACAGCCTCAAATTCCTCCATTTTATAGATTCTCAAACGGCCTTCCCGTGGAGGGATTTCCACAATCCAAACTTGCAGCTTCACTCCCAGGTGCATCCGGGCACCTGGGAGCAATATATTCCAGTACAAAAAGCCAACAAGTTCATGCTCAGTCTCATTTGGTCAAACACACCCAAAAGTCCAAAGGAAGGGCAAGACTGTGCCTTCAGCCAGCTATCTGATTCCTGTCCACCTTTTGTACAATGTACATTCCCACTACCCTTTGTACCATGGCTTTAGGAGAGAGATGAATGAGAAAGGAGTTGTTTTATCCACAAGTAAGTGGTTGTAAGCTAGTTATTAATTCACATGAAGCAGTGTTTGCAGTGGGAGATTTTGTCTAGCATCTGCCACACAAAGGCCATTTTTAAATAATTTATGAAAGAAAGAATGTACATTGATCCTTTTCATCTGTCTATGAAAAGGAAATCAAGATTTTTTATTTTATTTTATTTTTTTTTAGTCAATATGCTAGACGTATTTGGTGCCTCAAAGACTATTTGATAATACAAAACTAAGACTCTCTAGTTGCTTCCAAAAGAGCCTAGGGAAGGTAGAAAGAGATTTTTATGTTTGCTTATTTTCACATCAGAAGTAGTTTAAAATGCTGAACTCATTAGTTTTGCCTGCTGAGTTCCACACAGAGCCAAGCAAAGGAAAGAGAAAGAAGACCATGGGTAGGAACCCATGTGAACACTCATACTTTTTTCCAAGACCTCTTCATCTCCCACTGGAGATGCTTCCAGGTAGTTTCCTGAATGTTGTGAAAAGCAGCCCAACAAAGGTTGTATAATATTTTAATGTTCTATATTTCTAGGAGGGCGTTGGCAGATACTCAGATCAGGAGCTAGAAATTACGCGTGGCATTTTGAAGATATCTGTCAACTGTAGGAACTCACATCTAATTGTGTTTCGTTTAGTGCTCCTTCATTGAATATAAGGATTTTAAGCTGGTATATCGTCAGTATGCAGCTCTCTTCATTGTGGTTGGAGTTAATGACATTGAGGTAAGATAATAGAGAGTCTATGAAAAATGCAAGAAATTTAGGGATAAGAGTCTGATTTTTATTCCTTAAATTACATTTTCTTCCTACTTGCTCCCTAAGAATTACCTTGAGTCTTTTGAAAGCTCTTGGTTTCTATCAAGGCGGGGGAAAGCTATGTGGAGGAAAAATACCTAGAATGTTTCTTAGATTAGAAGAGCAGCTTATAAAGTGGAAAGCACAAAGCTGCAGGCTGCCTTCATCCTAAGCAACGCCAGTGCTTTGCCCTAATAGTGTCACTCAGTGGGGCAGCTTAGCTGCGTATAGAGGCCAGTCACTTGTGGCATTAAACATAGGCTGACACGTCAAAAACCAGAGAGAGCTGTGTTGTGATTACATCTCCTCAGATTTAGTTCACTCTTCAGAAATGTCAGTCCCAGATCAGAAACACATATTGCCATAGAATCCCTTAAAGGGTGTTTAAGATCTAAAATACTTTAGAATCTCAGCTGATTGTTTTTTAATCCATGAACCATACTTTGATGTGGTTTCCCCATCATGTTTTATAGATGGGAAAATAATGGCATGAAGAACCTGAAAAAATGTTTAAGCTGGTTGGTGATGAAATTAGGGAGAAGAGCTGAGAACCCTAAACACTAGACTCTAAGATTTACCATGGACTTTAAGAAAAATGTAGAGGTTATGGTTTTCTACATTTCTCCCATTGATAAGCTTCTTTTAAACAAGTGAGCAATGAAACTATTCTGGGAAAGTGCTTTGCTCACATTTTCTGCTCACCACGCCACATGCTCTGAAACCTTGGAAGCCTGGGAAACTCTGTGTCTAACTTACACATTGACCGAACTTAAATTAATTGTGCCTTTCTTCTTTTATTCCAGAATGAGATGGCTGTTTATGAATTCATCCATAACTTTGTGGAAGTTTTAGATGAATACTTCAGCCGAGTGGTAAGTCTAACAGTTAAACATTGGTTTCTTTCTCAGTCCAATTTATTTTAAAAATTGGTTCTCTTTGGGTCTATATCAACATGTGTTAATATAGAGCTTTAATATGTAAAAGTTAAAATACAGATGATGCCATATTTTTTTACCTTTCCTTTTAGTCCATCCAAAATGTTTACAAGCCTACTTATGCCTTAGATCATTATAAAGATCCAGTTCTAGTAGACTAAGAATCTCTTGGATTTCTTTTCTATCAATCATGAGATTTTGCTATTCAACTCACTCTTTTTCTCTTCCTTCTGCTTCCCGCACTAAGGGACCAGTACCCTTTACCTTTAGAATTAGAATCATTTCCATCCAAACCCTTTTTTGATGGTCAAAACCAACTCCCCTTACGGAATACTTGAGTTTCTTCCTACAGTCTTTATTTTGGTAACAGTGTTATTAATATATAATTCATGTACCATATAATTCACATATTTAAAGTATATTTTCAGTGGTTTTTAGTAACTATAAAGAGTTGTGCAACTGCCACTACAATCAATTTTAGAACATTTTCACCCCAAAAAGAAACCTCATACCCCTTAGCAGTCACTTCCCATTTTCCCCCAACTCCCCATCCCCTCCACCCCAAGTCCTAGTCTACTTTCTATCTCTATAGATTTGCCTGTTCTGAACATTCATATAAATAGAATCTTACAATATGTGATCTTTTGTGACTGACTTCTTTTACTTAGCATGATGTTTTTAAGGTTCACCCAAGTTGTAGCATTTAACAGTACTTCTTTCCTTTTTATTAATGAATAATAGTCCATTGTATGGATATAGCAGATTTTCTTATCCATTCACCAGTTGATGGACATTAGTTTTCTTTCCCACTTTTTGCTATTTATAAATAATGCTGCTATGAATATTCATGTATAAATGTTTGAGTGGATATATGTTTCCATTTATCTTGGGTATGTGCCTAGGAGTGGAAATGCTGGGTCACATGGTAACTCTATGTTTAACTTTCTGACGAACTGCCAGACTGTTTTCCAAAGCTCCTGAACCATTTTACAGTCCCACCAGCAGTATGTGAAGCTTTTGATTTCTCTACAACCTTGCCAACATTTTTTATCTTTCTTTTTGATTATAACCATTCTAGTGGTGTATGAAGTAATACCTCATTGTGGTTTTGATCTGCATTTCCCTAATGAATAATGATATTAAACATCTTTTCATGTGCTTACTGGCCATTTCTATAACTTCTTTGAAGAAATGTCTATTCAAATCCTTTGTCCATTTTTAAATTGGGTTGTCTTTTTATTGCCGAGTTGTAATCGTTCTTTCTATATTCTGAGTGCAAGTCTCTGATCAGATACAAGATTTGAAAATATTTTCTCCCATTCTGTGGGTTGTCATTTCACTTTCTCCCCCCTTTGTTTTCTTTTCTTTTTCATTTCACTTTCTTGATGGTGTTCGTTGAAGTACAAATGTTTTTAATTCATTTTTTGTTGTTCCTTACATTTTTAGTGTTATGTCTAAAAAAAGCTTTGTCTAACCCAAGGTCGGGAAGATTTACGTTTGAGTTTTCTTCTAAGACGTTTTTAGCTTTAGCTCTTCCATATAGGTCTGTGATCCATTTTGAGTTAACTTTTGTGTATGTTATGAGGTAGGGGTCTAACTTCATTCTTTTGCATGTGTATAGCTAGTTGTTCCAGCACCATTTGTTGAAAAGATTCTTCTTTGCCCGTGAATTGTCTTGGCACCCTTTTCAAAAATTAATTGACCAAAAATGTAAGGGTTTCTTTCTGGATGCTCAATTATGTTCCACTGATCTCTCTGTTTTTCTTCATTACCTTATAAAGATCTTAATTACTAGCTTGTAGTAAGTTTGAGATCCAATAGTCTTTTAAATGGAATCAATGAAGGTGTTTTACTTTGTTGCTATAGGTTTTCCTGAGCCTTGGTTGGAAAGTCTTGAGAGGTAGCAGTGGCACAAACTGGCTTTTCAAAGTGGCTTCATTGATTTTGTTTTGCTTTTAAATAAAAAGATTTTGAAGGAATTATTTCCAAGTGGTAAGCAGAATCTGTGCCATAATTAGTAATCTTAAGTACACTTAAAGCCTGCTAAAGCAAACCCCCTTTTAAGAAGTTAGGTCTTCAACCCAACTCTTAATGGCAGAAATGAAGTTTGCCAAGCTGCTTCTTCATGGAACAATCAACTAGCCTCTTACTGCTTTAGTGCAGTGGTTCTCAAAGGGTGGTTCCTGGCCCAGCAGCATCAGGATCACCGGAGAACTTGTTAGAAATGCAAATTCTGGGCCCTACCCCAGACTACTGAATCAGAAACGCTACATTGAGACCCAGTAATGGGTCTTTTAACAAGCCTTCCAGGTGATTCTGACTCATGTATAAGTTTGCGAACTTCCGCCTTAGTGCAGCAGGCTTGCTATTAGCTGTTTCCTAAATCAGGTTGGACCTGGGAAGCTGCCTGATGGCCTGTGACATGATAGTGCACCTAGTTAGGGAGGTATTGGTGCCCTCCAAAGGAGGAGAAGGCCCAGCGGTCAGGCCATTCCAGAGCCTGGCCTTGAGGGGACAAAGGGCACTGAGACCAGCTTTAAAATCCATTTCTAAATTGATTGCTTGGATTGAGCACTGTAGACTAGCACTATCCAATAGAATTTTCTGTCATGATAGAAATTTTCTATATCTGTGCTGTTCAATACTGTAGTCACTAGCCACATGTGGCTCCTGGGCTCTTGAAATGTGGTTAGTGTACCCGAAGAACCAAAATTTTATTTAATTAAGTTAAGTTTAAATAACCACGTTTGGCTGGTGGTTACCATATTGGCCAGCAAAGCTCTGGTTTCTGCTTATCTCGTGGTAACTACTCTCTTGTTTAGAGAGACTGGTTACAAACCAAGGTCTGTGATTCAGAGCTGGCTGTGATTAGCCACTTGTGGCTGACACCCACCAAGGAGAATATAATTTCCCAAAAATAGCTATGCTTTAAATCTGGAAGAATGAAAAACAGGTACAAGCACAATCATTGCTTTGCTTTTTAAAGAATTATTATTATTACATTGGGTAAATGAGAATAAATAGCAGGTTGCTGAATTATGGCTTTAATTCTAGGGAGTGCGTCAGCGAGCATATATACAACAAAAGTAAAGATTAAACTTTAATTTAAACCAGGACTTGGACAGTACTAAAAGATGGCCTGGTTTGGGATGGCAGTAACAGGAAGGAGAGGAGAAGGAAAAAGTATAATATGGGAAAGAAAAGTAGGATCTGTCCCACTCACAGAGAATACCTTGTCATCTAAGATTTATTTTTGGGCTTGTGAGTTTTAAACATTCTTTCTGGGGCTATTTTTAAGCTTAAAGAGTTTCTGAATCTTAAATTTGGAGATCAGCCTCATGCTGTCTGGGCTGAGAGGAGCATCTTAGCATCACATTTTCAAAATAGAAGGCCAACCCAGTCAGCTTCAGAAGGGGCAGTTTGCAAAAGATGAGGGCTGCTGCTGTTGAAGAAGTTGAATCAGAATTGTCAAAACTGCTAATCATTTTACAAACCTTAAATCTTTCAAATATGAATTTAATCCTATTTTCTTTTTTCTCCCTCTATGGCTTTTTCATTACATAAATATCCATGTTCATTGAAAAAATTAAAAATACATATAAGCAAAAAGAAGGAGAAGATCACCTGTAAGCCCATCAGTAGTTACTGTTAACTACTGTTAGTATATTTCCTTTTAGACTTTATGTCTATGTCTACCTATGTAAGACTATACTTTTTTCTTTTTTTTTTTTTTTGTAGGTACCAGGGATTGAACCCAAGACCTTGTACGTGGGAAGCAGGTGCTCAACTACTGAGCTACATCCGCTCCCCAATGAGAGTTGGTTTTTTCATTCGTTTTTTGTTTCTTAGGAGGTACCAGGGATCGAACCCAAGACCTTGTACATGGGAAGCAGGTGCTCATCAACTTGAGCTACATCCACTCCCCATATATAAGACTATACTTTTATCTATCTATATGTACATACATACATGGGATATATACCATTTTATAACTTGCTTTTTTATTTCACAATGTGTCAGTATTTATCTATATACATCATCATTTATGGGCTTGCTATAATTTATTTAACTAGTCCCCCTTGATAGACACTTAGATTATCAATAATTTGCAATTACAAACATTACCTTGAACATCCTTATCATGCATCATTCTGCCACTAATTATCTAATTATCTCCTTAAGATAAACTTCCAGAAGTAAAATCAATGGATTCAAAGGTTTTTGCTAGATGTACCAAGTTTCCTACCATCTGTAAATGTTGAGTTACTTTATTTCCTACACTTTCTAAAGACGAATTGTTCTGTTGTATAAAATTCTTCTAAACTACAGGATTTTTTTTTTTAAGCCACAATCTCAAACTCAGGGCTTTCCCACTCTCAGGCAGCCTCTTCTACCTGCTTCCAGACTCAGAATCCTGAGGAGTCTCTAACTATCCTAAATGATTTGTCCCAGTGCCTTTTTCTCACCCACTGCACTCTTCTTCTGTTTTCCAGAGTGAATTAGATGTATCCTTTTTCAGTACTGTGAGCCAAGTTTTTCATGGTAGTGTGCAAAGTGCCATCCAGTCCTAATGAGGTAAGTGCCATGTGTCAGAAAACAATTCAGTAGACTCCAGAATCCAGAATGTTAATCAGCAAGTAAGGTAGCCAGGTACAAGTGCATTGCAGAACTCCCACTTTTTAAAAATAAAGACAATTCTTTTTTTTTTTTTTTTTTAGGAGGTACTGGGAATTGAACCCAGGGCTTCATACATGGGTAGCAGGCGTTCAACCACTTGAGCTAATTTGCTCCCAAAGATAGTTCTTAAGATTCTTTTTTTTTGTTTCCCCAACACAGGACTATGGTTGTTAATAGGGCCAGGTGGGCCTAGAGGAGCCCGCATCAAATCTTGGTGTGTATTTCCATCCTTCTCTCCCATTTCTCAGTGAGCTCTCTTCTTTTCTGCCATCTCCCTTTTTTTTTTTTAAAGATTTATTTATTTTTATTTTTCCCCCCCTTGCTGCTTGTGCTGCTGTGTCCATTCGCTGCGTGTCTTCTCTGTGTCTGCTTGTCTCCCCCTTGCTGTGAGGTCTTGCCGCATCAGCCCACGGCGCCGCTTGAGCCGGCCTGCCCTCACCAGGAGGCGCAGGGAAGCGAACCTGGGGCCTCTCATATGGTAAACGGGTGCTCTATCCATTGCGCCACACCCGCTTCCTGCCGTGAGGTTGCTGCATCAGCCCACCGCACCGCTCAGGCCGGACACGAACCCGGGCCTCCCATATGGTAAACGGGGGCTCTATCCACTGAGCCACACCCGCTTCCCTCTGCCATCTCTCAATAAATTCTTTTTACTGGCCTAAGTGAAAAAAAAATTAAAAAAAAGTAGGGCCAGGGTAGTTAATAATAACTGTTATGTATTAATCTGACTACTTTTAAGCATGTGGATTAGGCTCTTTCAGGAATTTAAAGGACACAGCCAGAGAGTGCTTGATCCTCAGAGAGAGTGGATTTTAATGGCTCCAGGTATAAATCTCCAGAAATCTCCCATATGATCCAAATAAAGCCTTCAGGGATGATAACTTGGAAGGTGGAACAAATCGCCTGGTTTGTATTCATTTCCTGTTAAAAGAAAGCACTCCTTTTCTCTCTTTCCCTTTTAAATCAGGGTATCCAAGGACCCCAACATCAAAGATAATTTGCTTAGAAAACCACAGGCCTGCACATTTTGGCAGGAGCCCACTAGGCTTTGTTTGAGGGCCATGGAGGCAAGGGACTTTTAAGTTAATTTTTTACTTCAAAAATCTGTTTACTGCTTGAAAGCAATAAAGGAATCCTTTGAGAGCATATTAGGTTGAATCTAAAATAGTAACTTTTTTTTTTTTTTTTAAAGTACCGGGGATTAAACCTGGGAACCTCATATGTGGGAAGCCAGTACGCAACCACTGAGCCACATTGGATCCCCTGAGTTGTTTTTTCATTTTTTTTTAATTTTTTTATTTTAGGAGGCACCAGGAACCAAACCCAGGGCATCCCATGTGGGAAGCAGGCGCTCAAACTACTTGAGCTACATCCGCTCCCCAGAAACTTAATATTATAACAATTTTATGTATATTAATTGGATACCTATGCCCAGAATCAGTATGCTGCATCTACTTAATCTTGAGAAATGGTCATTTACCTTTTATTATTGATAGGAAACTTCATCATGTCAGTCAAATATATTTATTTGGAAGTCTGTTAATTAACTTGGGAAATCTGAGTGCCCTCTAGTGGTGGGTAGCCCAAATCTGATCCCTGTGACCTAGGAGAACATGACCACGTAAGTTAGGATGTATTTTTATTCGGCATGTAACGTTTCATTTTAACTACGTGGCAGTTCAAAATAAATCTCTCCCTACTTTTCTAGGGTAATAAAAAACATATGCCTTTTGATTTAAAAAGTCTTTAGGAAGATGGCAAGGGCTAAAGGATATGTGCTGGAAGTACAGAGACCCAAGTTCCACTTTAGGTCCTGCCACTAACTCTCTGTGTGTATCCGACAAGTCACACAACCCCTTCATCTCAAAATGAGACAATTAGACTGGAGAAGCTTTAAGCCTTATTTTAATGACACCATGATTCTAGGTAACTGACCGGAGGTACCCTACACGTAAATGCAGGAGGAGAGAGACCTACAAGTATAGCATTAAAGTGAGTCAGATATAACAGAATAGTTGGATTAGTTGTGTTGCTGTTTCATATATTGACTAGGTGTTTATTAGAAGTAGAGGTGGACGTATTTATCTTTGTATCCTGTTAGTGTATAACATAAGGTCATGTGATGACCCCAGCATTCTTGTTTGAATTTAATTTCCACACCAAGACACACAATTTATATTTTTTACTCCTCATTTTACCTGGTTTCATTTTCATCTTCCCTTCATCTCTGACCAAGTAATATGTTGACAATCCTTAGGAATTACTTCAGCATGCCCATGGGAGAGATTAGGACATCTGCATCATTTCGAGAAGGGAACTAAATATCTCCAGACCTTAAAGTATGTGTCTTTGCCCTGGGCGTCATTTCACTTGCTCCTCCAGTAGACTAAAAATAGAGCAGGTGGCAAGCAGGGCATGGGACACCTCTCTCCTATTGACATTCTTAAGAGTCAGTACCTTCAGCCATCTGAAAAA
>JAQZBX010044340.1:0-21386 GCA_029593785.1 Cabassous unicinctus
TATAGATACAATTTTTTTTATTACTGCATACATGGAGTATCATTTTCCAACCTTTCCCTATGAATCTATTGATATCCTTGGGTCTCAGGGGAATCTCCTATAGATAGCATATAGATGGCTCATATTTTCTTATCGATTCCCCCAGGCTGTGTCTTTTGACTGGTGAGTTTAATCCATTAACATTTAATGTTATTACTGTAAAAGCACTTCTCATTTCACCCATTTTGACTTTTGTGTTTTATCTATCATATTTTATTTTCACCACATTTTTATACATTTAGATACCTTTACTGATATAAACTTCATTTCTAGACTCTCTTCCAAGCATCTCTCTCCTATATTTTCTGACTGTAGCACTCTCTTCAGTATTTCCTGCAAAGCCATTCTTTTGGTTACAAGCTCTCTCACTATCTGGGTATCTGTTAGTAGTCTAAGCTCAACCTCATTTTTGAAAAACCATCTCGGCAAATACTAGATTCTTGACTGGCAATTTTTCTCTTGCAGTATCTTAAATATCTCATACCACTGCCTTCTTACTTGCATGAATTCTGGTCAGAAATTAGCACTTAATCTTATGGGTTGTCCCTTGTATGTTATGTATTGCTTTTCTCTTGTTGCTCTCAGAATTCTTTCTTTGATTTTGGCATTCATCATTATGATTAGTAAGTATCTCAGAGTTGGTCTAGTTAAATATTCAAAAGGGAGTAGATTGTTTCTCTGGGATACTGATAACTATACCTTTCAATAGGATTAAGAATTCTTTGCCCATATTTCTTCAAATATTCCTTCTCTCCCTTTACCCTTTTATTCTCCTTCTAGGAAATCCATGACATGTCTGTTTCTACATATCTTGCTGTAATTTATTTCCCTGAAACCTTATTCAATTTTTTCCATTCTTTTCTTTGTCTGTTCTTTTGAATATTTGCTTTCAGAAGCCATGTCTTCAAGCTCACAAATCTTTCTTTTGCCTCCTCAGATCTGCTGATATATTCCTCCAGTGCATTTTTTATTCATTTATTTTGCAAGCAAAAACACCTTCAGTTCAACTGAGAAGCTGAGGGAGTACTGTCCCTTGGAACTTAGCTTGACACATGGCAAAGTACATGGCTGTATTTCCTGGTCTCTCCTTCTCTGCCAGTTGCTACTGATTTCAGTTTCATGCTGCTCTACTTGTGCCCTTTTTTTCCTTTGCCTAATATCATTTTCTTATATAGGACCCAGTAATAGATTAAGACCCATCCTCATTGAGGTGGTTCACATCTTAACTGACTTAGCCTCATGAAAACGTACTAATTAAAATTGGTTCACATCCACAGGATTAGATTAACATTAAGACCATGTTTTTTCTGGGGTATCATCACACTATATATCTGATAGAGGTTTAATATGCAGAATATATAAAGAACTGGTAAAATTCAAGCACAAAAATACAAATAACCCAATTTAAACATGGTCAATTGACATGAATAGACATTCTTTCAAAGATATACAAATGGCCAATAAGCACAAGAAATAAATGCTCAACATCTCTGTTCATCAAGTAAATGCAAATAAAACCCACATTGATATACCACTGCATACCCATGATGTTAGCTAGTATTAAAAAACAGAAAATATCCAGGTTTGGTAAAGATGTGAAATATTTGGACTCTTGTACATTGCTGGTGTGATTGTAAAATGGTGTACACACTGTAGAAAGGAGCCTGGCAGTTCCTTAAGTACTTGAACATAGAATTCCCATAAGACTGAGCTATCTCATTTCTTTGTCTTTATCCAAAATTGAAAGCTGGATTCAAATAAATACATGTACAGCATCATCATAATAGCATTATTCACAATAGCCAAAATGTGGAAGCATCTCAATTTTCAATCAAAAAATGAATAATAAACAAATGTGAACTCTACATACAGTGGTTATTATTCAGCCATGAAAGGGAATAAAATTTTGATGGACTTCATGTTGAGTAAATTAAAGCCAGACACAAATAGATGAAAATTGTGTTCTCACATTAAATACTTAGAATAGGTAAATTCATAGAGACATATAGCAGAATACAGGTTATCAAGAACCATATTCTGGGAATTATAGCTTAAATGGTGCCTGGTTCAAATTTGAGGTAATGAAAATTTTCAGGCTATGTGTGTAGGTGATTGTGTGAGAATTCTGTGAATTTTTTAAGACCACTGAATTGGACATTTGAAAGATGAGACAACAGGAAAATTTGACTTTTATATATGTTACTAAATTTAAAGGTTTTTAAAATTATGCACATTAAATACAAAAAAAAAATTGTTTTGTGTTCTGTGTAGCATATTCCAATCCTTTTGCTTTAAAATAGAAATAAGTATGACAGAACAGGTCACCCTTGTATAGTTAGCTTTATTAATACCCAGGAAAGATAAACATACTAAACATATTTGTTGACTAACTGAGAATGAATGTTAGAATGGAAGGAGGAACTAATTAAATCTCCATGCCAAAAATACAAGTAGTGCTTTAACCATACTTTAATGATATTTTAACTTTGATTAAAAAAATAGTTCCCCAAGAGTGACAAAGTTGGACTCAGTTGTGTTTTCCCTACACATGGCTCCTCTGTTCTATTTGAATGTATAATTAGTACTAGAGATGGCAGTTGTATGTCCAAGAGACTTAAATCTTTGGGCTGTTCATGTGACAGCTGGACCTTGAATCTCAATGGAGTTGCAACACCTAATCTCCAGTTTATTGCTCTCACCCAGGACAACTAACAAGGAGGTGATGATGGACAAATACCATACCAAGGAACCAAGAGAGTCTACAACTGCAAGCAAGAGAGTCCCATCTATTGGCCTTAATGAATTGCAGCCCCCTCTTAATTAGAGGTGTATTTGGACATCAGCAACCCAGAATCCTTAGGATTGGGGAATGAACTATGAACTAAAGTAAACTTACTGGTATTCTACTATAAAATTATTGTGATTCTAGCAATGGAAGAAATTATATCATTGATGTGGAGGCAGTGGCCACTGGAGGTTCTGAGGGCAGGTAGAGCAAAAAAGAGGTGTAATGTGGTGGCACTTTTAGGACTTAAGAATTGCCCTGAATGACATTGCAATGACAGATACAGGACATTATATATCTTGACATAGCCTATAGAATTGGGTTTGAGAGATTGTAAACTACAATATAAAATTTAATCCATGCTTAGTGGCAATGATCCAAACTGTGTTCATCAATTGCAATGAATTTACCACATTAATGAAGGATGTTATTAAAGTGGGAAAATGTGGGCGGTGTGGGGAGTGGGGTTTATGGGAATCCCCCATATTTTTTAAGTAACATTTATGTAACCTAAATATCTTTACAAATATATATATAGGTCTAATATGGGGGCTGTTTTGGGACATTGGAATTGTATTGAATGATGTTGCAGTGATGGATATAGGCAATTTTATATCTTTTCATAACTTACAAAAATGTGTGGGAGAGACTTTAAACTATAATGTAAACTATAATCCACACTTAGTGGCAATTCTCCAATATGTGTGTTCATCAATTGTAACAAATGTACCACACTAATGAAGGATGTTGTTAATGTGGGGAAGTGTGGGAGGTGTAGGGAGTGGGCCATATGGGATCTCCTACATTTTTAATGTAATATTTCTATAATCTAAGTATCATTAGAAAAAATGGAAATGAAAATTTAAAAAAAATAGTGACATCAGGCATATTATTCTAAAATATTTATTCATTTAGGCAGAACACAAGTTTTACTTCTTTATCTTGATATTTCTTATACATAATATGAGCTTGGGAAATTTCAAGCTCCTAAATAATATAAAGTAAAATAATGAAGTAAATGACCAATTGTATAAACCAAGAAGACATTATCAAGTCTGTTACCTACTTAAAGCTACTCAATACAAAAAATTTAACTACTTGAGGCTCTTTTTTTGTGGTACAAATATTCACATGAAGATCATGTTGCTGGTTCTTCTGTGATTTGCCCTAAATCATATCATTCACATGGCCAAAGATGTGGTCTGTATGATGTACTTTACATGTTCAAGACAATACATGTATTACCTCCTCAGCTCTGATAATTTCTTTCTCTGTTTAACATTCCTTATACATTGTAAAGATTTTGTTTTTAAAACTACTGTTTTTACACTAAACATGTTGATGATTTCTATAACAGCTTAAACTCTCATTGGAAGCTTATGGCTAATTTTCCAAGAAATATTTTGCACTCTAAGATGTGATTATAATATTTAAAAAGGTTATCTTGGTGAAGTAGAAAATACTCTGACTTATACTCTTTATTATTGAATCTAATGTAATCTCTGAATCACTAAATTTCACTTTATAAAATATTTGAAAGACTCTATTCACTTACATACACATTGGTATAATAAATAAACAGCATATCTCTATCAACCACCCTGAACCAAGTTTGATCATATATACTTTATTTATTAAAATAAATACAATAAAACAAATTAATTATGTTTCTAATGACTGAAACCTCTCCTATACTATCTACAGAAAAATATTATCAAGTTCATGAATTTTTTGTGTTTTCCAAAACTTTCTTTACTGCGTTTATGACTATTTAATTGGAAATATAAACAAGATAAGGAGATGGATAAATAATAAATTTTTCTCAGTTTTGTAGTTTTAAAATTTGTTTTACTTAATTAATAAAATTTGTGACATTGTGTTTGTTTGTTTTTTTACACTCAGGCAGTAATTTTTTTATATGTACTCTTTGTAGTCGTTGGGCAATTTGATGCAATTATGAATTCCAAAAATATAATTGGATCATGCTTGTAAACTGATCTGCTAATCTGGGCATGATTAAGCTATGATTAGGGAGTTGACTGGGCCACATTAGTAGGGCATTGAACCCCACCCCTTGGTGGGTGGGGGAAGAAAATATAAAAGACATCACAAAGAACAGAGTTGCAGCAGTTTTTGAGAAGCAGTTTTGATGTTGGAGTTTTGATGTTGTAGAGAAGGCCCCAGGGGAAGTAAGCTGTTCACCTGATAGTCTACAGCTGACCTTGTGGAGGAACCAGAGGAGCTAAGCCCAGAGAGAAACCCAGCCCCCGGAAGAGAGGAACCCAAGAAGCCTGAACTCTGGCAAATGTCGGCAGCTGTCTTTCTCCAACATGTTGCAATGGACTTTGGTGAGAGAAGAAACTTAACACTTTAAAGCTTGGTAACTGTGGACTTCTACCCAAATACATACACTTTATAAAGACCAACCTATTTTTGGTATTTCGCATTAGCACCGCTTTGGCTAAATAATACATTCTTTTTTTAAATTTTGACACAGTTTCACCTTTTATTTCATAGAATATGGTCATTTGTTGAATTGAAAGCACTGAGAATGAGAACATGGTTCTGGTAAAACTCTGCATAAAAGGCCACCCTTTCTCCACTCTTCCATGACCACTAACAATAACTAGCTCATCATTCCAGACATAAGACATTTCATTTATCACAGCAGAAGCTGCTTAACAACATTGTTAACTTAAAAAAAATTCTGCAGGAAAAGACTTTATTGGAAAATTATAATTTTTTTAATTAAAACTAGTGTAGTTTACAGTCAATAAATATTCACAAAATGATGTTAGAGAAAGTAAAATACACCTTATTTTTCTACATAATTTTTTGTGTTTCGTTTTGAAATCTGAGCTCCACCCAGGCTTCCTTTACTACAGAATGCAAAGAAAACACCCATGAGCAACCACACTGCTGATAATAGCTATACATTAGAATCAGCTTCTGGGATTGTTGAAACATGGCTATTGAGCTTGGCAGATAAGGCTTAGCTTTCACAAAATAATGGAAAAAGAGCCAAAGTCTGTCTTGGGGACCTGCTTTAGGATACAGCAAACCAGAACACTGCTTCATAACTCTTAAGAGACTGAGGGACAGACAGACAAAGAAGCCAAAACAGCAAATAGTGAGTTATTTAACCTCCTAGCCACTGGGAAAGGCTCCCCTCCCCCACCCCTGAGATATTAAGGAAGGGTAAAACTCCTCACGAATTGCATCAACCTGAGAGGAGACCAACTGCTTTGGATATATATATAGAATGGAAAGGTGCTCTGCATCATCTAGGAGGGTACTGAAAAGATAAAGAAGCCAAAGGAAAACTGTGGTTTGTTCAATCCTATTGCTGGAAGTGGCACATATACCCTGCCCTCAGGGCAAGTAGTCTAGGTGGAGCCACTAGATCCCTGTTCCAAACAGATTGTGAAGGTGGATTCCCTGGGAGGAAGAAGAATCTGGGAGGTTGGAGAGTGGTTTCTTTGTGGTGAGTTTGGCCAGCTGAGGCCCCTTTGAATATCAGATGAGACCCCAACTCAACAGTGAGGGGAGGGGGGTCTCCTTAGCAGGCTGCCACACCTAGCAGCCTAGATAAAGAGAAATTTGATTAGAAAGGAATCAGGGATAGACAGAAACCTGATCAGCAGGACTCTGGCAAATTGCAAGGAATCTAACTTGCCCAAGGGAAAGGGGGCAAATAACCTTTGGAAAGGCTAACTAACCTAAGGAGACAGGTTATCTCAGTGGAAGAATACCTGCCTTACAAATATGAGGTCCCTGTTTCAATTCCCAGCTCTTCTTAGAGAAGTGATCCATCAGGTTATCAGGTATCCAGCTGAAACTTTATGACAAAGAACATGTAGACATTCTCTTTATATTAGCTTTTCTTGGCCCTCTTATTTAAAAATAAGATTCAATTTTTTATTTTCCTTATTTTACTCACTAAAACCTGGTTCAAAACCTGCAGAGGGCAGGCTGCAGGGTGACTGATTGATTGATGAACACAAGCAGCCTGAGAAGATCCTTAGGAGTCTAAGAAGGAAGGCTGTTTTTCCATGTTTATTTTTGTGTGTTTTTTTCTCTATTTTTTCTTTCTTTCTACATTTTTTAAATGAGATGCGGCTGTTCTGTTTCTTCTTTGTTCTGTTTCCCCTTCCTTTATTTCCCTGTTTGTTTGTTTTCTTTTCCTGATTTTTTTCTATCTGCTTCCTATTTATTTTCTTTCATCTACTTTCATTTACTTTCCTTCATCTTTCTATACTCTTATTTCTGTTGTTCTTTCACTCAACCTCTTTTTGTTTTGTGTTCAATTTGTTTTCTTTTTATTTCTCTCTTTCTCTCCTTTTTTTCTATTTTCTTTCTTTAACATTTTTTCTTTCTCTCTCTTTTTTTCTTTTCCTCTTTCATCATTATGGAATTTTAATTCATTCTATATGTTTTCTCTGTTCTGTTTCTCATTTCATTGTTTCTATTCCACTTTTTAAATCTTATTCTTCTGAAATTCTTACTCATTTTAATTATTCATTATCCTAGGCCTTGTATAAATTCTCTCCTACTTTTACTATTATTACTATTATTCTTTTTCTCTTCCTACCTCTTTCCTTTTTACTGGTCCTAATTGTTTTCCCAAGGGAACACAGAGAACAGGAAGGAAATAGACTAAGAGAAATGAAGTTTCAAAGTTAAACCTTACCACACATAAGAAAACAAAAATAAAATAAAAACATAGAGTAGAGGCATAAGCTAATCCACTGAATAAACCCTTCAAGATAAACAGATGCCTGTACACCAACCAAAAATTACAAGACATAATAAGAAACAGGCATACATATCCCAGTCCAATGAACAAACTAAAAAGCCAAAGGAGATGCAGAATATGAAACAACTAATCAGAGAAGTTCAAACAAATATCATGAATCAACTTAAAGAAGTGAAGGAAGAGATTAAGGATATTATGAAGACACAGGGAGAACACAGGAGAAAGAGAGATGGAGGACACTGTCAGAACAACTAAAAAGGTAAAAAGAGAAATGAAAACAACATATGGTTTACATAAATCTAAATAAGATATGGCTAATTTAAGTAATTCCTTGACAGTAATAACATTCAATCTTAATAGATTAAACTCACCAGTCAAGAGACACAGATTGGCAGAATGGATAAGGAAACCTGACCCATCTATATGCCATCTACAAGAAACCCACCTTATACCCAGGGATGAAAAAAGGCTAAAAGTGAATGGTTGGAAAACAATTTTACAGGCAAACAATAACCAAAAAAGGACGGGAGTAGCTATTTTAATATCAGAAAAAAAATAGACTTTAAAAGCAAAACTATTGTAAGTGACAAAGAAAGACACTATATATTAATAAAGGGGTAATCTATCAAGAAGAAAGAACAATCATAAGTATTTATGCAACTAACCAGGGTGCCTCAAAATACATGAGGCAAACCCTGGAAAAACTAAGAGGAGAAATAGATGCCTCTACAATTATAGTGGGGTACTTCATTAGACCATTATCAACATTAGAGAGAACATCTCAACAGAGAATCAGTAAAGAAAAAATGACTTTGAATAATACCTTAGAGGATCTGAACCTAATAGATATATACAATATATTACACCTAAGTACAGAGGAATATACTTTCTTTTTGAGTGCACATGGATCATCCTCCATTACAGACCAATGCTAGGCCTCAGAACAACTCTCAATGAATTCAGAAAGACTGAAATTATACAAAGTAATTTATCTGATGACAATGGAATGTAACTGGGAAACAGTAAGGGGCACAGGATCAGATTAGGCACAAAGATATGGAACTTAAACAACACAGTCTTAGACAAAGAGTGGGTAAAGGAGAAAATCACAAACTAAATCAGTAATTAATTACAAATGAGTGAAAATTACAACACAATGTATCAAAGCCTATGGGATGCAGCAAAAGCTGTACTGAGAGGGAAATTTAATAGCCAGAAATATATATAGCAAAAAAGAAGAGCTAAAATCAAAGTCATAACTACACACCTGGAGGAAATAGAAAAAGAACAACAAACTAACCCCAAAAGAAGTAAAAAGAAGGAAATAACAAAGAGTAACAGAGTTAAGTGAAAATGAAAATAAGAAAACACTAGAAAAAATAAAACCAAAACTGGTTCATCGAGAAGATTAATAAAATTGACAAACCCTTAGCTAGAATAACAAAGAAAAAGAGAGAGTAGATGAAACTACATAAAAAAAAAAATGATGAAGGCAATATCACGACAGATCCCAAAGAAATAAAGAGTATCATAAGTAGATATTTGAAAACTTTTATGCCAACAAGATGGATAACTTAGAGGAAATGGACAAATTCCTAGAAACACGCAAGCAGCCTACATTGATGAAAGAAGAAATTGATGAACTAAATAGACCAATCACAATTAGCAAGATAGAATTAGTCATTAAAAACCTCCCAACTAAGAAGAGCCCAGGACAAGAGGGCTTCAAAGGTGAATTCTATCAAATATTCCAGAGAGAACAAACATCTATCCTGCTTAAACCTTTCCAAAAAAAGAAAGTGGAGGGAACCTTGCCTAACTCATCGTATGATGCCAAAATTATCCTAGCACCAAAGCTAAACAAAGATGTCACAAGAAAGGAAAACTATAGACCAATTTCTCTAATGAACCTAGATTCTAAAATACTTAAGAAAATACTTGCTAACCATATTCAAAAACACATCAAATGAATTATACACCCTGAGCAAGTGGTTTTCATCCCTGCTATACAAGGATGATTCAACATAAATTAATCAGTCAATGTAATACACCACATTATCTGATCGAAAGAAAAAAAAATCACATGATTACGTGTATAGATGCAGAAAAACATTCGACAAAATGCAGCACCTTTTCCTGATAAAATCACTTCAAAAAAATAGGAATAGAAGGAAACTTCTTCTAAGATCCAGAACAAGACAATGATGCCTAATATAACAACTCTTATTTAATATTGTGTTAAAAGCCCTTGCTTGAGCACTTAGACTAGAAAAAGATATTTTAAAAAACCCAAATTGGAATCTAAGAAGTAAAAATTTCACTATTTGCAGAAGACATAATCCTACATACAGAAAGCCCTGAGAAATCTACAACAAAGATTCTAGAATTTATAAATGAGTTCAGTAAAGTGGCAGGTTATAAGATGTATGTGCAAAAATCAGTAGCACATCTGTACACCCATAATGAGTAATCTGAGAGGAAATCAAGAAAAAAAAATCCCATTTACAATAACAACTAAAAGAATCAAATACCTAGGAATAAATTTACCTAAAGATATAAATGACTTATAAAAAGAAAAATATACAACACTGTTAAAGGAAATCAAAGAAGACTTAAATAAATGGAAGAATATTCCCTGTTCATGGATAGGAAGATGAAACATCATTAAAATGTCTGCCCTGCACAAACTGATTCACTAAAACTTACTGCAGCATTTTTCACTGAAATAGAGAAGCTAAATATGAAATTTATTTGGAGGGGCAAGGGGCCCCGAATAGACAAAGATAAATTGAAAATGAAAAATGAAATCAGAGGAATCACACTATTTGACTTTAAAACATACTACAAGTCTACAGTGGGCAAAACTGCATGGGATTGACACAAAGATAGACATACTGACCAATGGAAATGAGTTGAGAGTTCTGATATAGATCCCCACATATACAGTCACTTGATATTTGACTAGATTCTCAAGCCCACTCAGCTGGGAGAGAATGGCCTCTTCAACAAATGGTGCTTAGTGAACTGGATATCCATATCCAAAAGAATGAGAAAGGAACATGATCTCACACCCTATATAAAAATTAACTCAAGATGGATCAAAGATATAAATATAAGAGCAAAGACCATAAAGTTCCTAGAAGATAATTAGGGAAGCATCTACAGGAGCTTGTATTAGGAAATGATTTCATGAACTTTACACACAAAGCATGAGGACTGAAAGAAAAAAATAGATAAATGGGATCTCCTCAAAATTAAAAATTTTTCACCTCAAAGAATTTTGTCAAAAAAGTGAAAATGCAGCCTACTTAATGGGAGAAAACACTTGGTAACCATCTACCTGATTGGGGCCTAATATCCAGCATATATAAAGAAATCTTAAAATTTGAAAATAAATTGACAACCCATTTAAAAAATGGGCAAGTGATTTGAATAGACACTTCTCCAATGTAGAAATACAAATGGCCGAAAGCTTATAAATAGATGCTCAAAATCACTAGCTTTTACAGAAATGCAAATAAAAACTTTAATGAGATACCATCTCACACCCATTGTACTGGCAGCTATTGAAAAAAAAAACAGAGGACTACAAGTGTTGGAGAGGATGTGGAGAAATGGGAACACGTATCCACTGCTGGTGGGAATGTAAACTAGTGCAGTCATTGTGGAGGACAGGTTGGCAGTTCCTCGGGAAGCTAATTATAGAACTGTCATATGATCCAGCAATCCCACTCCTGGTTATATTCGAAGAGTGGAAAGCAGGTCATGAATAGATATATAAAAACCAATGTTTGTAATAGCATTGTTGACTATTGTGAAAAGTTGAAAATTACCCGAATGTCCATCATCAGATGAATGAATAAACAATTTGTGGTACATACATACAATGGAATATTACTCAGCTGTAAGAAAGAATGCACTATTAACACATGGGAAAACATGGATGAATCTTGAACACTTTATGTTGAGTGAAGCAAGCCAGGCCCTGAAGACTAAATATTATATGACCTCACTAATATGAAATAAGCAAATCAAACAGACTCACAGCACTAGAGTCTGGAAGATAGGTTTCCAGGAGACAGAAAGGGAGAAGTTTGTAAGTCAATGCTCATATGAGCAAAATCTATGATAAGGCGGAAGGGTGTAGTTGGGAAGTGGATGGGCATAACAGTCGGGCTGGGTGGTGCTGGTCTGGAGGGTGATAGGGTGGGGAGGGTGGGTTACACTTTCCATGGAATTAAGGTGAAGTTTGGTGGAGGGAGCAGATGAACTCTGGTGATTTGAAGTTATGTGGTTGAAATGACAATGTTGATGTTCTTTTGGCAAATATGGCATTGGAGGGTTACTGTTTTAAGGTGTTGAAAGTCGGGGACTTGCAGGGCAGGTCATACCTGGGGCAGGCTTCTAGATAGTATGTAGCATTCATCTCATCATTGTGTGTTATATCAGGGGGTGGAGACTTACATAATGATTGGGAAGGTGTTGGAATTCCATCATGAGGAGTGCCACTATGATCTTAAATAGAGTGGTGGGAATCTCTTGAGGCTATAGACAATGCCTAATACGGGAGGACAAGCCAGTATGTCAAGCCCTTAATGTTGTTGAAAGGAACTAACGATCTGGTTCTTTAATGAGTTAAATGTGGTGGTTACTGTGTGTCCCGAGGGGTGAGGGAGATAGGAACAGAACAGATGGAACATGGGACATTTTGGGGGCAATGTAATTGTTTTACATGATCTTGCAAGGATGGATACATACTATGTCAAATTTATCATAATCTATAATAGTGTACCTCCAAAATATAAGCCACAATGTAAATCATTGGCCATGGTTAGTAACAATGTTTCAATATTTGTACATCAATTGTAACAAATGTACCATCCACATGTAAAATTTTACTAATAGGGGAAGGGGAAAAGGAATAGAACGTTGGGTATATGGGGACACCCTGTATTCTGTACATTATTTTACTGTAGCCTAAAACATCTTTGAAAGCAAAATGAACAAAATAAGACACTGTGATAATAAAAAGAAACAAATGTCACTATACATACAAGAAAACAGATCTTACAGTGATGAAAGACATGTTAAAAATTAATTTTATATTTTTATTTTGTTATTTCAAATCTTTAAAAAATTTATTGTATTTCATTCATTATTTTTAAAACCAACATTATTATATCATTTTCTTATTAATTGTATTCAGTTATTTTGTTGGCTTCAATTTTGAAGAAGTTCTGAATCACAGAAAGTTTACAACTATGGCAGGGGAGGATCATTGGTGTGGGGTGTCAGAGATGGGAGATGCATGAGAGGAGGTTCACCTTGGTCATACCTATGAGACATGAATGTGTTCAATTGTTCCTGGGGCATTGTCACAGTGGGTGGAGATCCACATAATAACCAAAAAAATATTGAATTCCTATCATGGGGAGCTCTGTCACATTCTCTAATGGTACAGCAAGAATCCCCCAAATACAGGGGCAATGACTAGTGAAGGAGGATGGACAATTGATAAGCCCTTGATACTGATGACTGTGCTTACAAAACTTTACTTTTGAAATTGAAATATAGCAGAGTATTATAGTGTGCCTAAGCGTTACTTCCCGAGAATCTCCTTGTTGTTCAAATGTGACCTGTCCCTAAGCCAAAAGTCAGCATATAAATTCATTATTTCCACCCCCAGTGTGAGACATGACTCCTGGGGATGAGCCTGCCTGGTACTAAGGGATTACTACCAAGTACCAACTAGCAATGCAACTGGAAATAGACCTTGACCCCAAGGGGGAAATTGTAAACACAAATGAGTTTATATGGCTAAGAGATTTCAAAGTGAGATGTAAGATCATTTAGGACATTACACTAATGCATGTCTCAGTCCTCCTGAGGGGGCTGGAGACATCCAGACACTATAGGCAGGGCAGAGAGCTCAGGAGATTGATGCCCTGCTTGTGGGCCTTACTTTGGAATTTATGCTCCCTTGTGGGACAGAGTTGGAATCAGTTGTGTTTTCACTACACATGGTGCTTCTTCCCCTCTATTTGAACCTATACTTAGCACTTGAGTTGATACTTGTATATCCAAGATACTTAAATCTTTGGTCTGTCCATGTTCCAGTTGGGCCCTGAATCTCAACAGACTTGCAACACCTACTCTCCAGTTCATTGGTCCCACCCAGGACAACTAACAAGGAGATAATGACTGACAACAACCATCTCAAGGAACACAGAGAGTCTTCAACTGAAAGTAAAGAAATCCCCATCCATCTGATCCTTGGGAACTAAGCCCCCTCTCAATTAGAGGTGAATTGGGTATCACCATCACAGAATCCTCAGAATTGGGGAATGGACAACAGAGTAGAGTTGACTCACAGTTGTTCTACTCTAGATTTGTGCTCCTAGCAATGGAGAACCTTTTATCATGGATGTGCAGGCAGTGAACACTGGTGGTTGTGAAGGAAAAGAGAGGGAAAAATAGGTGTAATTTGGTGACATTTTCAGGACTTGGGAAGTATCCTGAATGACATTGCGATGACAGATTCAGGCCTTTGTATATCATGTAATAACTTGCAAAAATGTGCAGAAAAGAGTGTAAAATACAATGTAAATTAAAATAATTGCTTAGTGTCAATGGTCCAAGATGTTTTCATCAATTGTGACAAATGTACCACATTAATGAAGGATTTTGTTGATGTTGGAAAATGTGGGAGAGCTAGGGAGCAAGGCATATGAGATTCCCCTATATTTTTGTGTAGCATTTATCTAATCTAAGTTTCTTTTAAAAAGAAAAATAAAATGTATATTAAAAAAAAAAAGAAATATCCTCTTCCAAGAGAATACACAAATATTGAAGTTAGTATCATGCTTAAAATATAACTGAAAGCTAGGAAAAGCAACTTTCTGGAAGACACAGTTTGTTGCCATCTCAATTTCGGAAATTAAAATTTTATCTTACAAGTCTCACCTGGAGAGGAAGAGTTCATTGGTCTAGGCTGTGCTACGGTGACCATCCAACAGCCAACCCCAGGCCTGAGTCATTCTTGAGCATCTCCATTAGAGGTGCCTAGTCTAGATGGCAGAAGGTTTCCATTTTGATTAAAATTATCATGTGAAATGATTCTGGAGTCTTCTCAGGTCTTCTTTCATTCTCTGGAAAATGCACAAACAACTTTTCATTATACAATATGGTAAGCATCCAGTCCTTCAAAGCCAGGGAGAAGATGCTGAAGACCCAGCAGGAAGAAAAGGGCTGGCTGCTGTAGCTGGCAATCATGTGGCTTAAAGACAGGTTCCCAGATCTGACCTTAGAACAGAGGAATCCTCCACCATGTCAGAGGCAGAGGTTTCTAGAAATGTTAGGGTTTTTTTCTTCCATATACTTAGGGAAAAGAAAAAAATAATTAAAGGAAAGGATTAATTGGCTTTATCAATCCAACAAAACACAGGGAAGATAGAATAATGTCACTTTACTTCAAAGCAGTAAAATAATTAATCCCAATATACTAAATTGCAATTTTCTTCAGGAAGGCTGTTGAAGAGGGTTTGGCCTTTATCCACAATTGGAAAAAGTTTAGCTACACAATAAAATGTCTAATCTACATAAGTATATTGCTAATGATAATTTAAAAAAAAAACACATTTCTTATGATCTATATGAAAGGTGTCAGAGAAGAAAGAAAATGGAGAACATCAGAATGATTGGAAATGTACCCAAGGTTGTTCTTCATTCTGGTTTCATGCTTTTGAGCAGCTTTTTCACTGAAACCTTCAGAACTAGTTTCCTTTGGACTGCGTGTAGGTTTAAAGTTTTCTTTTTATCAGTTATTGAAGTAACAATAAAATTGAACTCCTTTGATAAGCAAATATTTTATGATTGCTTTAGATCACATCCTCACATCCTGGAATTGTCACAAGAACAGTGATGTTATTCCTTGAGAGCTGGACCATGACAGGTATTCACAAAACTTGTTTGCTAATGAGGTATGTCAGTGTATTTCAGAAAGTCATGAATCAAGAGGACTTTAGAGATGGCTACATAGATACAAATGCATTGCTGCAAGGCTAACAGGAGGTTTCATTTGCCTGAAGGGACTATAATTTATAGGTTGCAGAGTGTGACCACAAATAGACAAAGGTCACAAAGTTTAATGCCATACTTTCCAGTGAAAGTCTTTGTAATTTTACAACATTTCCTGGCATCTCTTAATCAAATGGTACATTTTTCCAGCTTTAAAATATTTTAATTTTTTTCTTAAAAAGTCATGGGTCTTATGGCTTCCATTATTTTCCAGGGGATACCAATGCAAAGAAATTAATTTTAGCATAAAAATTATTTAATTAATGCTTTTAAATGTTATTTTTGTAAAATAAAAGGAGAACTCAAGTTAGGCCTGCTAAAATGATTATGCCCAGGCTGCCTCCCAATCCCTCACTCTCCCTCATCCCTTCCATCCCTCTCTCCCTCCCTCCTTCCTTCCTTCCTTCCATCCTCCCTCCCTCCCTTCCTCCCCCATCCCTCCCTCCCTCTATCCTTCCCTTCCGTCCTTCCTATTTCTTTCTTTTTTTGTTTCTTTCTCTCTTTCTTTCTTTAGCCAAACCCTCTATTCAAATTCAGCAAAATTTATGGAGATCTAGTCCTCAAACTGGTGGGATAGAACAAAAGAAACTGTTACATCACCCCCTTGGAAAAGTAGCTGAGGTATTTGCCAGGAGATCTCAGATCTGAATTCCCACTGCACTACGAGAGTCATTTTCAGCAGGGTAAAGCCCAGAGGAGTGAAGCACTAGGTGGAGGAAGCCCCACTGCTTGGCTATATCTATATCATATTCCATTCTGCAAATTATACAGGGCCACACATTTGGGAATCAATTTCTGACCATAAACAAGGAGTTAAGGATGCAAGCACACAGGAAGAATGGATCACACAATGCCTTATACATTTCTCCTCCTCCTGTGTCAGGGCTGGTCTGAACTGTTCTTGAAAACATGTACCAAGGATGGAGGAATGAGATGGGAGGAGGTGATATTTGTCCATTAAACAGCAAAGAGTGTGTACTTGATCTATTATCAAATATAATGATCCTTTGCCAGGGGCGAAGAGAATCAGACACAATGTGCCAGCCAGCTGGGGATATGAGTGAGATGCTGAGTGCTAAGCAATACTGTGGGAAGATGCCTCCCAAACCCAAACTACTGGCTCACACAATCCCTTAGGTTCTTGACTCACTGTAAGACCTAGGGATAAGAGAAATACAACACAGAAGGAAATCAAGTTGGTGGTTTCAAGACTGAAATTCTGCCTGCCTCTTTCCATATACAGACCTACCTGAGAAATGCAACTCCTTCAACACATTCCAGGGTGGTAATTAAAAGCCCAAATATTCAGGGCCAGTCTCCCAGTTTACTTTGATCAGCCTGAATACTTAAGGATTCACTTGAAAAAACTCAGAGTGGTCTCATACTTAAGAGTGTGACACATGTTTCCTCATAATCTCTGAAGGCCCACTCTATTGTGACATTTGCAAACATATTAAATTGCATATTAATATAATGAGTGAAACTTCTTTGGAGTTACGAAAAAGTTCTTTCTAATCTTTTCATCATAAAGAAGTAGAAAACCTTCTTTTTAGAGGTGTCTTTAAAGTTGTAGACCTTTTCTTTCTGTGCTTTTTATACTAAAACCTAACTTGTCCACTTTGGTTGTGAGCAGGTCAAGAATATAGTCTTGCTCCTCGACTTCGATTTGCATCCCCATGGCTCTGTCCTTCAGGCAGCCCACTCACAGGAACAGCTCATCTAGATTGCTGTGGATCTTCTGGTAACAAGCTCAGAGGTGTGGGCTCTTTGGTAAGTCTCAGCACTCAGGGCAGAGCTGGCCCCTCCATTGATGGAGTCTGAATTATCCAGTTTTCTGAGGTTTGGGTGGCTGCCTGGTATTTCGTTACTCTTTTTACTTGGAATCATTGCTTCTTTCAATCTGCTTCTGAACTGGTAGTGAGGTGCATTATTTTATGAAGCATATAGGTTTTTCTTTTTCTTTTTTTTTTAAGAAGGGACCACAGATCCTAACTGAGACCAGGAATGAGGGAAGCAGGCACTCAACCACTGAGCTACATCTGCATCCCAAAGGTGTAGCTCTTGATGTAGACTGACTTGGTGAAGTGCCAGTCTGTGTCTGGGTAGGATAAAGTGGGAGGTGGTCTTTCTGGTCCTCCCAGAGTCATCCTACAGCACCAGGCAACTGACTACTCCATCAAAAATCTGCCCTGTGAGAAGTTGTGGCCCGAGATGTAATTCTCTTGATTGCTATGGATTGAGTTCATTTAAACTAAATGCACTTTTTGTTTTTTTTCATTCATCTATTACTGCAAACAACAATATAGTTCACATTTTATATGTTTTATTTTGCTCAGTTACAATTAACTATCTAGAATATATACCTTATCTTACACTGTATGTTGAATGCTTTTTTTTTTTAACAGATGTGATATTTGCCAAATATATGTTTTGAAATCTGCATGTGTTTTTTTCTTGGGCTTGATAAAATCTTTTTCATTTTCCAGTTTCCTATCATGCAACAGTGTTATTATGCCTTCACCTATAGAGTTAAGTAGATTTCCCAACTGTTTTGTAATATTTCTGGAACTTACAAGTAAAATTTTCCAGTTCCTTTTGACTTTCTATGGTTTTGTTGAACAAAACTCATCATGAAATTTACTGGGAAGGTACAAGATGCTTGAATTGGAAGTTTGTATGATAGTTTATATTGGTTGCAAATTTCTGTCTTAAATACTTAGCATTTTATTGTCCTTTAATAGCTAAATGATTGCTCATTTCATTGCTTTTGAAAATCTAAATTCTTGACACTCCATATGCCTTTATATTCTTTCAAAAATATCTTAAGGATAATAGAAAAGAGTATGATGAAGATAAAAAAAAGGGATTTCCATTCAAAGTATTACCCTTAAAGTATTGTTGATTGTAGATTTAATGAAGTAAATTCCACCATCATGTGTGTTCATCATCATTGCACTGAAAATTAAAGCCAACTTCTGAATCACAGATGTTCCCAGTGGTTTTGGCTAAAGATGATAGACAATCTCTTGCTTAAAAGATCTAGTGGAGGGAATAAATGGCATGAGCAGATACATGCAAAATTTCATCAGAGAAAAGACACCGTTAGTTATGGTCCAATGAAATGCTAGAAATAACCATTTTAAGAGCACAGAAACACAAATATCAGAAACAAGGTATTCCTTCAACAGGTTCATCAGTAGTGTCGGTACATTTTAGGAAAGAATGAGTAATCATGAAGATAAGCTAATAGGCAATAGTCAAACTGAAATAATGTTTAAAAAAGAAAATAACTAGAATGGGAAAACAACTATCCAAGACCTGTGGGATAGTATTAAACAATTTAATATACAAGTAGGTAGAGTTCTACAACAAGAGTAGAGAGGGAATGGAGCAGAAGAGATATTTAGAAAGATATTGGCCAAGAATTTCCCAAAATAATAAAAGACATCAATTCATTGGCCCACAAACAAGTGAAACCCCAGAAAGGATAAAATAAAAAAACAACTCAATCAACCATAAAACACATCTAGATTCATCAGACTCACTGTTGGGATACAAATATAAGTAAACAATTGCAAAAGCAGTCCCAGGAAAATACATATCACATAAAGTAGAAAAAGCATAATTTTTATAAGAGATTTACCATCGGTTGTGTTTCAAGCCAGAAGAAAATGTAAAGATATACTCAAAGTAATGAAGGGTAACTCATTCAATGCCCAATGAAAACTACTTCCAAAATAGAACAAAATTAAGACCTTCTCAGAATATTAACACAACCACTCACACAACACAGAAAAATAATTTTTTTGCAGGCAGAATTGCATTTTAAAAATAATCCAGGCCAGACCATGAAAATAGAGGGACATGGACGTAATTGACAGTGAAAATGAAACAAATGAATGCAAATATATCAAATATTTGATTTTTAAAATTTAATGGCTTTAGAAACAACTGCCTAAATTAAAACTAGATTGATTAATTGCTGGTTATAAAGCAAACAGAAATGTACAATTTATGAAAAAGTAACAATACAGGAAAGATGAATAGAATCTCTTCTTCTTTACAGTTCTAATGTTATAAATTATGTGTTATATTATTTTAGTGAAACTCTGATAAATTAAATAAACATAAACTGATCCCTAGGGTAACCGCTAAAAAGAGAGAAATCAAAAATTACACACATACGGGATTAAAGCTTGGAAATCACCAGTCACCCACAAATATTAAAAGGATGTAACAAATTTTATAAAAAACTTATATTTGTTAAATTTAATAAAGTAGCAGAAATGTATATTCCAAATGTATTTAACATCTGAAGAAATGGATAATCTCTTGAGTCTTATTTCTGTTAAAGAAATTGAGTTTTTCCTAAAACCCTTCCAAATGACAAAAAAATCAGAAATTATTTTTAAAATGTAAAAATCTCACCTTTCTTTCAGACTGGAATGTGGATAGAGGACTATGTGAAACCTCTACAACCCTGCAGAAGTGGACAACATCTTGGAAGATAGCAGAGCAACCACATAAGAGAAATCTGTGCCCCAGGATTACTTCAAGAGAAAAAGCCATCCACAAAGCCGAGTCAGCTAAAATCTATCACACACAAGGACTATACTGTTTCCTATGTTGGACCACTGTGTTTCTGAAATACTTTCTAACAACTAACAACATGTACCTGACTAATAAATGTTCTCTCCCCAGTCCATTCACATCACCTGATAAATCACTTTAAAGATTTCTTTCTTTCAAAAATAAGTCTATACATGTGTATTTGAGAACATTTAGCAGCTGTCTCTAAAATTACACTGTCTTCTATTAGCACCTCTAATGAAGTCTGCCAGAACATACCCCTTTCAAAACTCCTTGCATTTGCTAATACTTCTTAATAAAATAAAATTATATGTTAGATGTTTTCAATTCTAATGAGTAGTATAATTTTGTAGAAAAATGTCACGTATATTTTGTGATTATGTTAAATTGTAGGTTTGTGAAAAGAAGTGACATGATAAAACTGACATTTAGCTGTATCACTGCCCTCTTCACTGAGATGAGACATAAAGGGGATTAGCCAGAACAGGAAAAGAATCCAAAAGGTTGTAGCAATAATATAAAAACTGTGATGATGTCAAATATAAATTGATGCTTAAGAATGTGAGCTCTAAATCAGTCTGACTGAATTCAAATTTGAGCTTGATCTTTAACATGTTGTCTGACAATAAACACGCAATGAAAACTTGATGGGCCCCAGTTTCAACATCTGTAAAATTCAACTATTCAAATAAACTTACTGTCACTCTTTGAGTGTACTGGGGATAAATTATTGACAAAAATCTTGCATGCATTGAGGTTTCATTGATGGGAAAACAGAGATTAAACAGAAAGCATAATCAAAATACATGCCTGTTTGATAAGGATAATTGGTATAGAAAACAAATGCAGCATTGATGAGGGATGGAGCAAGAGGGCAGATGCAATTTTAAGTAGCATGGAAAGGGATGGTCTTATGAGGAAGAGAATGAACAAAGACCCAGTCAGTTATCTGGGGAAAGGGCATTTAGGAAGTAGAAAAATTGGAAATATTCCAGGCAGCATCAGCACTAATGTGAACAGTTCTGAAGATGATAAAATAGGGTGAGTAGGTCAGTGTGTCTGCTCCAAAATGAATGTGATGGGCACAATGATAAATGTGATGATTTCATAGAAATAAGGAGTTGGTGTAAGATCAGGTTA
>JAQZBX010044341.1:0-21386 GCA_029593785.1 Cabassous unicinctus
TCAAGGAAATGCAAGAAGCAAGTTCAAATTTCAATAAAATTAAACTATTTTTTGTTTTCTGCAAAAACGGGTTCCTTTCTAATACACATAGACATTTATATAATGCAAAATTTGGTATTAAATACTCTTGTAGAATAATATGTGGTGATGATGAGACTGAGGTAATGGTTTTCATGAAGCAAAATGTGTCATGAAACAGGGTGGCGTAAAACATTTGATTATGGGTCACCACATTTCAAGGCTGTCAGTGAAAATTCAAAGAATTAGGAAGGTCACCAATAGCTTACCAGCTGTTTCCCTAACATAGCTATTTCTCTAACCTGGTTTTTATGCAAAAACTTTATTTTATGGTCTGTTTCAAGTATTAAGTTGTAGGAGGCCTAAGAGAGATGAAGAAAGATTATATAACTGTAGTAAACTGTAAAACTGTTTTGTATGTATATGAAAAAAAAAGAATATAACAACGAAACTACATGTAGTAGAATTTCATGCTGAGAACTTTCATTATGTACAATCAACCATAAGCTTAAAATAATTCCAGCAGCCTCGCCGCTACTTCTTTCCACTTAAAAGAGGCATTCTTGGAAAATGACAGAGTTACATATAAACAATCAGTAATTTAAAAACAAAAAGAAAAAAATGCTCTACCGTAGTTACAGTCTATACAGTTACAGGTTTCTGCTTTTTTTTTTTTTTTGCGCTAACCTAAAGATAAGAAAAATAAAATCAGGCTGCTTACTAAAAAGGGGAACTTCATTATGGCGGGCTTCTGTGCACTTTTGAGTTTGGCATTAGCAGACAGATGAAGGCAAACTGGTTTGAGACGCAAGTATAACGAAGAATTTCTTCTGGACAGATGCTAAAGATCCTTCTCCCACCCAGGCTTCTCTCATTTACAAACAAGTTCCCTTGAGTGACACGTACCTCCCCCTTCTCCTCTCCCTTCCCCCCTTTGACCCCCTCCCTCTCTCTTTTTCTTCCTCCCTCCCTCCCTCTTACAAATCCCTCCCAGTAACCCAGAAGAATCTTGACAGAATGGCAGGAAACACGCACAGACTGGTCAGGGAAGGATATGATGTCAGCAACCACGAACAATAAAAGGTGTAAAGGTGCTTCCTTCCCTAAACTGTTCCAGAAGTGTAAAATGGGAACCAAAACTCTCCACTTCCTTCTCTGAGCAGAACCGTCTGAGTGTGCTATGCTGCGACGCCCCACACGGAAAGAGGCCTTTGAGAGGTTCAGATAAGGGACAGTGAGGAAAATCCAGACCAGGGGACGAAATTTTTAACTTCTATTTTTAAAACACCTGAGAAAAATCCATTTCAGCTCTAGGCTTAGTATTCTGTATGACTGCTTTAAGAAATAAAAATAAGAAAACAAACAAGTTCACTTTGCTGCAGTAGCAGATATATTACAGTAAGTATTTAAAATGTATCATGTCTTACAAAAAATCATCCTACATACCTTCTGCAGCCATATAATGTTAATTTCCCCTTTGAGGCAAACGTAGAATTCTATGCATACAGAGACTCAGAGTAGATAAATGATTATTTTTAGGAAAAAAATCGAATCGCAAAAATTGTCAAAAAAATCAAAGTTTGTTGATAAAATCATTGATTACCCCACCCCCCAAATACACACAATAAAAAAAAAAGATATACTGGGGAAGAGGGAGAAAGATTGTGATATTATTGAAGCTTTCAAAGCTCTTTAGAAAATGCAGATTAAGAACCAAGGTACGAACATAAACTTTCAGTATATAGTCAAACTATTTATTTTAATCTCATCACTATTAGATTCTTTGTAACATGGAAATGGCAGTCTACCATAAGGTTTCTGTAGGAAGAAAACCACATATCAAGTGAATCTGAGTCATCTTCAGATTTCAATCATCTTCCCACAACACTTTGATTTGGAAATTAAACATAACCTTCAGTTACGTGTTTTGATCTTAGAGTGAGACTGCCATGCCACATTAAAAGATGTGGGAAGAAATTAATTCTCCTCTGCTAAACTTATCTTCGCAAAAGCATGTATTTTGCTACAATAAGCACAGTGTAGTTACTTAAATAAAAACAGTCTATGAATAATGGTAAAACATTTAAATATGTGATGTCAATTTGTAAAGAAAGAATTGTTTTTCTTTTTCTCATATTAGCAAAGAACTCTTTCACTGACTCACATTTTTGCTAACACTAACATCTTCATATGTTTTGTAAAATGTAAAAATTTATGGTAAAAAATCAAGCATAGACTATATATTACGTAACCATAAGTAATACTGTATAATAAATACAAGCTTGACACTTAGTAAGGGACAAAAATAATCATAAGCCCAGTTGCTGCAAGCCTAGTATTACTAATTCAAGCATTTAAATGATTCATTATCTTTTTCTTTTTTTTTTTGAGGGACCGGGGTCCAGGATTGAACTGGGATGTCCTAAGTGGGAAGCCCGAGCTCAACCACTGAGCCGCACTGGCTTTCCTGAGTTGTTTTTTTCATTTGATTGCTTTTTGTCTGTCTTTGTTTTGAGGAGGCACTGGAACCGAACCTGAGACCTCCCATGTGGGAAGCAGGTGCTCACCTGCTTGAGCCACATACTCTCCCCTCATTATCATTTTAAGTGGAAAACTTTGCTCCTTATGGTACAATTTGTTTTTGCTTTATAATTTTTTTGAAAAACATAAACAGTGTATAATTATATTTTGGTTAAAAGGAACAAGTAGAACTTCTACTTTTCCCCCCTTAATAGCTCTTCTGAAGTTCAAAAAGAAATAACTGAGAAATTATTCTTATTGGTGCTTGACTACACGATGCCTTATCAGTTGGGGAATAGTTCCTTGGTCACAAAAGTCATTCCATTTCTCTCTAAGCTTACCACCTATCATATAGAATGTTATATTACCCTAGATATGAGTACAAACTGAGCCAGACAGCCAAGACTCATCCTGTAAGGATAATTAAAAAAACAGCCATTATTTCACACTGGATAAATACCATCATACCAAACATGAGGTTATTTTTTCAATCTATTCCAATTTAGAGTCAATATGGTGAATTTTGGAGTCATCCTCAAGTCTCAGTAAAGCAATATCACACATACAAACAACCAATAATGCTGGCCATCTTTCCATTCTTCCCACCTGCCACACCCTAGCTTACCACAGGGCCTTTGCACATTCTGCCTGGAATGCACCTCCTTCCCTTCTTAACTTTTTCTTTCTTTATGTTTCTGCTCCAGTTCCACCTTTTTAGGAAACACTCCATGCCCTCCTGAACACATCAAATCCACCTATCAAAAGGTCTCACAGCACCACATCTTTCTCCCTTGTAGTACTTGCCACAGTTGAAGCAGTGTAGTACTGCACGTTTACCTGTCTTCCGTAATATTTCTGGGTCCCCTAAGGACAGATGCCAAGTCCAATTTTGTTTCACCTTTGTATTCCCAACAACTACCCCAGGGCCAGGCACATAGTTGAAGCTTAATAACTATTAGCTGATTCACATAAATTGAATAAGATTTTTCATCTCTCGGCTGAAGTATTTTCTTCATTTACTATTTTTAATGACTACTATTAAGAACAGTTTCCTATTTTTGTATTTTATACAGAAGCAGATTGACAACCTCAATTCTTTGTCATCTTTATATAGCATCTCACATGTGGAATAAGAATAATTTATACTGAGAAGTAGAAGCCAAGCCGATTTAAAAGTCAGGAAGCTCACGGTTTGGACGCTAACTTGATACTTAGCATCTGGGTGACTACAGACTAATTGTTTAATCCCTTGGAACTTTTTTTCTTTGCCCTACAAAAGTTGGGAAAATACTTCTTCAATTGCCAGGATGGTTATGATAATTAAATGGAGTACTATATATGAAGAGCTGGGTATACATTATTACCGAGAATAAGGCCTACGACTTGTATGATTGCTTTAGTTTTGAGGCATAAACTGAAAGTCATATGGTAAGGCTATGAATTGAATGATAGTCTTTCATATACCGTGACGATCTCACTTTGCAAAGCTAATGATGAGCAACTTCTAACAGATAATGCTTCATTTATCTTTTAAAAATAATCACTAAATGAAGAAAAAATTTACAGTGGTATAAAAATTAAGAAGCTTCTCTTAAGTATCAGCCATGGAAGAGCTTCAGGCTGCAAAAGTAGAACTAACTAGGGAAATATATCAATTTTCCCAATGACCACAGCTGCCTAAAACACTACATTAATGCTTCTAGTCCTACTTTAATATCTTTCCCCAAGGACAAAAGGAGATGAAATGTATGTCAGGAATATAATAAGGCTAAAAAGGAACTCTTTTTGAAAACCCCTGCAATTAATTTAGTAGGTGGGCCTAACCTGCCATTATCACTGACATAAGTCATTTTATTTACACTGTTCCAGAATTTAGGAGTCACATATCTTTAAACAACTGTATTATATTATAACCAACTTAATAAACACGAGGGAAGCACAGCTTCCCTAATGTCACAGTTATCCATGGTATATTTTGCCTTGGACGTTCTTTTCACACTGTAGCTAAAACAGCATTCTCCATTCCTTGTGCCAAAATAAACTCCAAATGGTCTAAATATGTCAAAAGCCTTGTGCTTTTCAACCACATGGTTTTTAGTCTTTCCACATCAAATTAAGTAATTAATTCAGGGTTCTAGCATGTCTTTATTTTTCTTAACTTTTCACAATAGTGCAAGCCACCACATTTTCTTTCAAAGGCCACTAAGTGATGCGGCAGGGCTTATTACAAAGGTAAATCCACACTGTCTTCATCATAAAGCAAGAGCTACTATTTAGCATCACAGATTGTGTTCTGTTCCCCAGCTGTAACCTCTCAATAAGCACATGCAGCTGGATTTTTTGTTGCTGTTATTGAACAAAAGCAAGTTAAGCACTACACAACACCAAACATCCATGAAATATGACATTGTCAGCCTTCAAAGTAAGCTAAGCTTGAAGTGGGAGATGTTGCCATTTTACATTTTCATCTTATTATAACAAAATTTCAATTCCCAGGCATCTCATGATCTTGTTTCCTTACTTTCTTAATCTTTGATATATCATATTTCCTTGTTAAAATGGAAATATTTTACAATTTTTTTTTCCCAAAAGCCAGTATGTGGTGGACATATTTTTCAGCCCTATGAATTGATACCTTCGTGTGTGTGTGTAAGCACATGTGCAGACAGAAGATTTTCCTGCAATACGGCAGCAAAAGGAAAAAAGGAAACACATTCTAGTCTTTCCTAATGTGTTGATGAAACAATAAGAGTAAATTTGAGGACAACTGAGTAGTTCTCAGTATTATCACCAGTAAATAATCACAATAATATTAAGACTGTAATATCAATGGTGAAAAGGACATTCTAAGTAAAGGCTTTGTTTTAGTCCGTACTCAAATAAAACATGAAATGACTGATAATTGTGTCCTTGAAAATAACTTGCTTTTGTTGTTATTTACTTTCCCAATTTATTTAAGATCTGAAGACGACCTTGGAATGAGAAGAAATGTTTTCATTGTATATAAAGGGTAAAATGCTTGATAAATCATCTGCTATTTACACTGAATGTCTTTTATTTTTGTCTAAAGAAAAAACTTTGGAAATTTTAGTTTAGAAACTAAACTTCAGAAATTCAGAAAGTTTACATAAAAACATTACATATTTATATAACTTCAAAATACTAGAATAGTATCTCACAAAATATTGATATTTGACATTACTATTAAATGTGGCTCAACATGGAACCCAGTGATTCATCAATTTTACTATTCCTCTTCATCTCTTTTACAGCATCATAATCAACCTAATTAAGGCTTTGTTCATCTCAAACCTCTGATGACAATTTGTTTAACTCCATCCCACCATGGTCTTTTTGTAAGGAGAATTAAATCTGATCTTCTGACAGCAATCATTAAATGATCCCAACTCGCCCCCAATTAAGCCACACGGCTCATGGTCTTCCATACAGTCAAGTGCCAAGTTCTTTGTGTCATTTACACATCGTTCTTTACCTTCGTTTATTTTCTTAAAGCCAATTAAATACATGTCTTATCAAGTGGAACTGAATTTCCTTGTGTACACTAACTCAAGATGCAGTACATCAATTGACTGCAGTCACACTGAAGTTTCACACAGGACTCTGAAGCCATTCTCCCTAGCTGCAGTGGTCTTAATGTAAAAGAAAATCTTTACATTTATTTACTCATGCTGAACTCGACACATATGTGCCTTCTCAAAATAAAACACATGTTTGCACAGTTCTGGCTAACACAAATCAATAACTTTTTATTTGGCTTGTTTACAATGATTCTTTTAAATGAAGAGTAGTATATGCATTTAGAAGTTAGGCTTCATATTCCTTTTTAAACATTTGAAGTTATCTCTTTATCTTCCTCTAAAAAAAGGAGTACCAAAGTAAGAATTCTGAAGTTAACCTTTCTTACCCTTAATTTCTGCTCTAATTTTTTCACATATGCTCAATTGTAAGTTCTGTAATGATGTTCCCAGTTCTTCCTATGAGCGCAGGTAGCCTCAGGATTTAGAGCTCATTGATTGTGTGCTACTCCAGGGAAATGACTGATTAAAAACAGCCTCATGAGGAAGAGTAGTTCCTATGCACATCTGGCTCCTCTTATTTTAAACTCTAATACCTGTATGGAAATGTGACCCCTAGTTATGGCTTTGGAGAACCACAGCTTACACAGAGCCCTTTACTTAAGATGTTAAAGCAGAGACATAGTTAAATTGATCCCAATATGACTGCTGTTTGACACAGTTTTGGAAGGCCTTAATCAATTATACCGACTGCCTTCCCACGAACACAAACAAATGCACTGTATTTTTATATTTATTCTAATTATAGCTGCTATCACTGATCATCTGTTGGTATCTGATGACTATCTGTCACAGCTCTCAGAGCAGATGGATTAGAACATATCTGTTCGTCCTAATTGTACATTAAAAACTGACATTGGGATAGAGAGCTGGAATAGATGCTGCACATCTTATAGGTCGTTAGGCCTTTATGGAACACTCGTTATACTACTTGACCAACAGATGTTAACTACAATGGAATTTTTGATATGCTCATATATTTGGGAATATCTAGAAAAAAACAGCATGTGTATTTTCTTTACAGTACTGAAATATATACTTGAATATCTACTCAAAATAACTGTTCCTCCCCTCAAAACAGGGGTTCTTAACCTTTTTTATTCCATGGACCCCTTTGCCAGTCAGGTGAAAACCACGGATCCCTTATGAAGTTCACATTATCCTGTGTATTATTTAATAAATATATCACACCTGCACCAACATGTTCCCACAAGAATAAATGTTTTTTTGAATTTAAATTCAAGCTCACAGACCCCTTTTGTTAAGAACTCCTGCCTCAAAAGAAGAAAATTCAAAAATATTTGTTACAAAAATGCTGACGATTTAGAAAAATGCCTACCAACCTCACAACTGACTGACTTTTTAAAATATGTACTAAAATTTTAATAAAGCAAAACAGACACAGGAGTGCCGTATCATAAAATATTTTTCACTGTATTATGGTGATCTCCAATACGATTTGATGTTAATTTTAGAGCATGCTTCTGCTAAAAAGGGCAAACCCTGCAACAGATTTAGTACAAAGAAGCTGAAAATATCCTGTGGAAAAAAAATCTGTAGCGAAATCAGCCAGCCCAAATCCTGCCATTACTCAGCACTGCGGTGACGTGCGGATGTTTGTAGTGGTTCGAGGAGCCAGCAGGGGTGGAAACTCTACGTACTCGACTCCAACATGATTGCAATTGAACCTCATCAAAGTAAGAGCTCATAATTTGTCACAGAAAACAGCCAATTAACATATGTTAGAAAATGGCTTCATAAAGATAATATATGATTAAAGACCCAGTGCAGCTGTTGAAAATCAAAACTATGCATTTAAAAGAGAAATCTCAGCCTGAGCTTCCGTATGGTTAAACTGATAATGGCTACTATGATTTTTTTTTTTTAAGTAGAAAAATATAATTACAGTGTTTCTTATAAGTTTGGGGTTATGGCAAGGGAGAAATGGGTACTGTGGCCGCTATTTACTATTCCTTACTTAGTTCTATAAATAGTTGGAGCCCTTGCCAAAACTCTGTAGTTACTTTGTTATAGTGCTATTTTAAAACACAGACCTTCATTGTGAGCGAAATGGCCTTCAGGATGCACTTTGTAGTTATAACATTCCTCTCAAAACTATATCCTCCCTTTATCTGTGCGGCGCTCCAGCACAAGAGGACTTTATATGACTGCCTCTCACTGTAAAACATGGTTGGACTGTGTAACACAAGGTTTTAATACTTCAGAACTTTTGTCAGGGGTGGTGGGCAGAGAAGGTGTGAGTTAAGTGGCAGAAATAAGAAGGTACATGTAGGCAGCAGAGATCCTGTAATAGGCTTCCAAGCAGATGAACTTCATGTAACATATTCGGTGCATTCTTATTTCAAACTAAACTATAGCCTGGACTATGTGGGCATTCAAATCCTGCCTAAATTGCCATCATCAGGTATCATGAACCAAGATCATGATACGTAATATCACAGATGTCACTGAGAAAGTTCAGCCATTAGACAGACACAGAGAATGTAAAACACCAGGGACACCACTGTGAAAAAAACAAAGAAGGTTCTGGTCTTCATGAAGTTTATGTTCTAAAAGGACAAAGAGACAAGAAACAAGGGCACCACTACAATGATCTTGGATAGAAAAGTGCTATAAAAAATACCACGTCGAATGAGCCTGCTGATGACTGAGTAGGCACAGGCAGAGATGTGCATTGGGTGGATAGTGTGGCCAGAGACGGGTTCTTAAATATGACATCTGAGGAGAGACCCAAACCAAGCAGAGAGCAATGAAATCTACTTGGAGGATGAATCCTCCAGTTCTCTGCCTCTCACTGGTGGTATGAACTTGGTCAAGGCATAGTTAACCGAACCTCAGTTTCCTCATCTGCAAATTGGGAGTAATAACGTAAATATTCAGTTATGAGGTTGTGAGGCTCAAATGAAAAACAGAATCACACTCATTTGTAAAAACTCACTTGGCCGTATTTCAATTTCATAAATTCACTGTGTAAACCTGTTTTTCCACTTTGATATTATGTAATTTTCTGAAAATTATAAGTACTTCAAAGCACTGAGAATATAGCATAATGCAAAAATTTTTAAGTGATGTCATCTGAATCCAAAAGCCTGTCTTCCCTTGAAATACGGATATTTCAGTAAAGCAATGCCCATTGGTTGAAGTAGTTCTTGAGGACATAATTTCATTTTGCAATGCTAACACCATGCACAATCTGATAAATATAATACAAACTTTCAGCAAATGTAAAATAGAGGATTATATAAAAACACACTTTTGTTTACTTTTAGAAATAAAAATCATACAACATTAGTATATTACTTAGTCGTTAGGTAAGACTGGTTTATTTCTTTTCTCAAAGGGCCCAAGTTCCAAGAAATCAGCAGTTTTGATTAAGACCTCAGCAATATTTTAAAATCCCAGTGTCTCACTGTATCAGAAATATTCACATATCTTGGACATCCCCCATCTAATAAGCATTAGTTACGTAGCCTCAAGTGAAACAGATTAATTTCAACGTGGAATGAATAGACAAATTTATCATCTTGCATTTTTAAAAAATAAATGCATTTTTAAGAGGAAAGATACAAATTTTATAGATTATGAATTTTAATAAATAGAAAATTAGAGTAAAGGGTACTGGACTCACTGTTTAATTTTAAAAAATTGTGAAATAGTAATGTCCAGTGAAAAAAATAGATTTTTTTAAGGGGAGTGAGTCAAAATTTCCTATAGAATGAAATCTTATTTAAGGAATAAAGGGTATACATTTTCAATTTTCCCTCCACTGCCATTTTTTTAGGGGCGGTAGAAATTTGATCCTTTATCCCAAGTCACTTTCTATTTATTTTTTATTTGGTGGACATAATTTATCAGTTTTAAAATAGGGTAAAAATTTAACAGGAAGCCTAATGAACACTAATCTATTTTCATTTATAATTGATCAAATGCCCTGAAAAAGAATCATAAATTTGAAAAGTTTTTTTGGGGTCAAAACAGTCTTTTTTCCTTTCCAAAATGAATCTCTGTATAGATCTTTATTATAATAAAAAGTAGCATAGTGCTTTGTTTTATTCTCAATGCCAACCAATATTCCACACTGCATTCTCACCTCCTCTCTATCTAGTAAAATGACCTTTGGAGTACATTCACTTCGCCCTCCAAAACCCAGTAATAACTTCACAGAAATCAGGCACATAAATACAAGTTTCTTCTCTCTATTTGTAGCATTCCCACTCCATTTTTTCATTTCATCACCTTTCTTTATCTCTTTTTCCTCATGGTTAGAACTGAGGGGATATGGAAAGTGAAACTGTCAAAGAGCTAGGAATAGAGGTGTTCTCAGACAAGCAAAATGTTTCCTCTCTTGGATCCAGGCAGAGCAGGGGCAAGTGCCCTGCCAGGGACAGAGCCCTAGGCCAAAGGCCTGGCCGGATGCTCCTTATCTCAGCATGTCTACACATTCTGTCGCAGGCTATTTTTCAAGGATAACCCAAGACATCCTTGACAGATAATACTAAATGGAACGTATTACACGATTTCCCAACTGAAGAAGACCATGTTACTATAGAGCAGAAGCCACTAAAATGGGAAACATTTTAGCCAGATTCTCTAAACTCTAAAAGAAAGCACTCATAGGTGGAGGCAAGTTCATGACTCTCCATAGAGATTGCAAAGTGCCTTATGTTGGCATTCCCTAAAGTGGATTCCAAAGATCACTGGTTCCTAACTAGGGATGCTAAAAAAGAAAAACTAAAAGAAAAAAGGCCGGGAAACAAATAAATTTAGAAAACAGATTTCTTTGCTTTTCCTATTCTTCAGTATGCTGGATGCCAGAATCTGCAGTTATTTCCCAATTTATGTGAAATATCTTTTGTGGTAAAGATAGTTAAAGAAAAGAAACAAGCTTCTTCCCTCTGGCTACTGAATACACTGCAAAGCTAAAATGCCCCAAACCAACACTTAGCTCAGTGCCTGGCACAAGGAAAATCTAATTGTATTGCTGAATAAATGAATGGATGATAAAACGGGGAAACTATCCTTTCAGATTTACAAAGAAGTGCAAACATGATACCAGATACAAACAATTGTTGTTTATTTAAAGTAAAAATATATAAAATATTTATCAGTTAATGAGTGCATTTTGTTTCCAAAGCCCAAAGCACTAAAGAATCAGTAGAAGACAGTGCAAGGAATGCTCTATTTGGAGTCAGGCTCTTGGGTGGCTTCTGTAAGCTACTAGCTGAGTGTCTTTGGGTCAGTCAATTCCTTTGGGCCTCATTTTCCTAATAAATATTAAGGTACTTGGATTCAATTTCTAAGACCCAATTTAAGTTCCCAAATGGTATAAATGCAATAAAAGTGGAAAGCAAAACCATATCAGAAAGCTTCTCAAAAGAGTATATTCCTAGATAAGCAATTAGCTAAAAAATGATGTTTAACTGCCTGGATAAATATGATTTTTTTCCTTGTATTTAAGAGTTTGTGTATTTGCCTCAGCCTCAAGCAATATAAGCAGTTAAGACCAAGGTTGTATACATTTTGGGCCACTAGTCATAGAAGTTTAAGAAATAAATAAATGACAGCTAAGAATTATAAAATATTTACTAGGGTGTCAAAAGTATTATATATATTTTAACTCTAGTCCTAGCAACAGCCTATGAAGAAGTCACTATTATAATTCCCAATTTACAGAAGATAAGGCTGGCATACAGAGAGGTCAAGTAACTTGCTCAAGGTCACACAGCACATATTAGAGTTACAATATGAACCCATGTAAGTCTAGTTCCAGACTCAGTTCTCCAAACCCCATGCTCTGCTACTTCTCCATGCTGCAAGAGAATATTCAAAATAGTGCTCAAACTAAAACTGCCATGCAGGAAATGTGACATTCAGAGGGATACAATGAAATCCAAGAAGTACTTTAATAATCAGTGTTCCATAACTCATCTAACATTCTCTTATTCTTGATGGCAAAAATGAGTTTACTTCATTGCACCAGAAGGGGAAGAGAATGAAATTTGAATTAGATATTTGTCATTAGTATATTACAATTTAATGGTTGATCAGCAGTTTTTTTTTGTTTTTTTTTTCTCCTTTCCTTTCCACAAACCAATGTAGTTCCTCACAGGGAAAACCAGGTGAATGTATATGAATTGGCATATATTCATCACGACTCCTGGGAAAAATAATCAAAACAGGTGCTTTCCTGATAATGGGTCAGGAAAGTCAACTTCAATTATGATGAAGATGCAAATTACAAACAGTCCTACCGAGATCTTGTCTCTAGGCTTTAAGCAGTCATGTTTCCCTCCTTGACAGCATGACGTGTGGGTTTCTAAACCAGACCCAATCAACTCTGCATGACCCTGGCCATTCTCTCATCCCTTCTCCCCTTTCTATTCTTCCTTCTCCCTTTCCTTTATGTTGTCTTTCTTTCTTCTCCGTCATCTCTTTTTAAATTAAGGTCTACTCCAGTATTCTTCCATTTCCAATGGAGTTTCCACCTTAGGACATTATACATTTACCTACTTTTTTTTTTTTAAGAATTCTTTTTGAGAGTTCTGGGTATAACTGTAATTCAAGCTGCTTAAATATATTTTCAGAAGTAATTTTGTGGCTATCAACTTTATGAGACACATCTAACAAAATATGCTAATTAATTATAAAAATATTGACATAATTGGTAAAATGTTCATTATTGTTGAGGAAAAATTACATACATTGTTGCATTGCAGAAGTCCGTATCACTATTTTTTCCCTACATATTGGATAGTTTTGCTCTATCAGAACCAATAGAGTGTGAGGAACTAATAGTTTGTATATTTTAAGCATGTGTCAGATTTTGTTCCCACTTTCATAGTCAGGACACAGTGGTACATGTATAGGCACATATAATTTTATTTGTGTGTTTACATTTGTTATTGTACTAGTTGAATACAGCTGGTCAGAACCATTCAAAAAAGTCCACAGGCAACAATGGCATATTATATCCAAGAATGAATTCAATTTAAGTTGCTAGGAAATTGACTGTGCAGAGTGAAAGCCCCAAATGGCTGCTTCTATATGCCATGCACTCTAAGAGGTCTTTCACTAAACAGAAATTCTTAAATTTCTAACTCACTAAGAATGAACCTGTTGGCAAATACTGTCTTTCAAAGTGAAGAAACCCCTGGAATAATTTTTACATCAGCATCACTCATGCCTGTTAGTGGGTCCAGTAAAAAAACTATTAGGGGCTGGGGGAAGGTTGCACATTACTTTCAGAAGCAAGAAGAGCGGACAGTCCCATCCAGAAACTACTGAACGTATCAAATCATTATTTTGCTACATTTCCAAGGATTCTAAAATTCAAAATGATATTAAAATTTTCATCTTTTATATCTCATGAACTGGAAAAGAATGACTATAGTAGTACAACCTCTATCAAGTTCCTTTGACAAAATCAATATGAATATTTCATAAATGCTTTCTAAAATGTATGGAGAATTTCAGGATGGGCTTGGAAAAGCCATATGCCTTAAAATAGGGTCTTTATGATTTGCCATATCAAAAGAGTAAAATATCTTTTTTTGAGGTAGAAGAACTTAGCTGTATCCATTCAGCCAATGGTAAGAGTAGAAATGCTGGATATTATTACTGGCAAGGGAAATGCAAGGTCATAGCATATTTCCCTCCTTAGATAATACCAGACCCAAATTATTTCCCAAAGATTCCACCTATCCTATTTTTAAGGCCTTCCGGAAAAGGAGCAACACAACCTTCCTCAGTAACCTATTTTGATATTTCACAACTCTCACTCTCAGGAAATTCTTACTTATAGCTAATCCTTCACAGAATACTTTATGTCCATTCCTCTTGTTTGGTCCTCTGTACAGAGAGTGACATTTGGTGACCACATCCTCACTTCATACTCTTTAAGACTTGTATTAAATTATACATTTTAAAAAACAATAACTTTTCCTTGCTTTAGTATCTATTTTATTCCTATCTTTGTGGCTCATTTCAAGTTTTACCTGCTTTTACTTCTGGAGTCCAAAAATATTCAAAGTATTCAAAAAAGGTTCTAGTTTTATATTCCTATCAAATATAGATTTTAAATTATACACAAACTGGATAAATTTTAAGTAAATATTAACCTTTTCATCATTTATTCCAATTTTCCATTTTTCCTCCTATCAGATTTGTTTCTCTGCCCAATTCTTTTCCACATATATTTACAGAGCTTACTTTTTTCTCCCTGGTTTCATGATTTTTGATTGCTTCTCCAGTTTACCAAGGTTACTCTGAGTTCCAATCCTATCTCTCAAGGGCCAGACCTCAAATACTCTTTACACAAGGATTGTTAGCAATTTTAAAGTTTTAAATTTTATTTCATAATTACTTCAGCTACCATTGAAATCTGTGTGGTTTAGGGGCTAGTTTTCCAATCTATGGATGAGGACATCATGCAGAACAAAATCAAAAGCCTTGGAAAATTGAGATCACACCTATCCCTTCTCCTGGATGATCCATTCTTGATACTACCAATATGGACTATTGAAATAACCACATAAGACTGATTCTTTCATGATGCTATGTTGGTTCATATTCATAGCCCGGCTTTACATGATATACACACATGGATTTCATCATGATATTCCCTGTATGTTTTCAAATCTGCAAATGAGAGAGTTAATAAGTGGTTCCCAGGGTCATCCTTCATTTTCTTTTAATAATGTATCAATGTGATAGTTTACCTTTCAAACCTTAGTCACAGATTCTTAAGAATAGTAGCTTGTGGCCCTGCAATGCCATTATGTTATAAGAATTTCTGGTATATTATCTTAGGCCTTAGAACTAACAACCCAGGAGTTCCATGAAATTTGCTCTATTTTCACTATTACTTGATTCCACAGGTCATGCATATGTGTGTAACATTTCATGTATGAGGCCAAAAGCAAGGGCTCATTTCACTACTTAATAAAGGTAAAAATTAAAGTAAAGCAGTGTTTCATTTAACAAAATTTTTTGTTAGTTATTAAGTTCCAGATACTGTTATAAGGGATACAATCAGATAATAACACAGATAAAAATTCCTGCCCTTGTGGAATTTATAGGTTCCTGGTATGATTTATTTCTTCTTTCCCTTCTGCATTAAAAAAATGGGCTATGCTTTCCTTTATCCTTTGTTTTTGTTAGTTAAATGGAATACATCTATAAATAACATCTCTTCACTTCTGAGTCTCCTTATCCAAGTTCAGACTTTCACTATGTCTTAGGACTTCTGCTTCATACTATTTTTAATATCTCTTTTTTTCTCATAATGATTTTTATTTGCATTCCTCATGAAGGTCTTTCTTTAACCAACCAGATAGTCTCCTCCCATTTCAACTTCTGTGACTCTGATGAAGTGGTCTTTGCCCACCTACTAATTTTCTAAAAATGCCTTTTATATATTTCTAAGACCTTTGAAATCTGCTCCACTAAAATTCATTTTTTCCCTATTGTTGAATTCTCCAAATCTTTAATTCTACCCCATCTTGGCCCTAGAATATTGTGAAATCTTTAGCCAGTCAGGAAGCTTGATGAATGAACTAAACCATTTAATGAATAATAGTGTCTCAGCTTTATTGAAAGAGAAAAAAATTCTAATAAATCAAGAAGGCCAACTGACTTTCATGTTTCCTGACATTATATGGCTGGGTAATCTGTGACCGTAATATTTAAATATTTCTATTATATTAGGATGAGAAGAAGTGATCAATGACTCTCCATTGTATAATAAAATATAGTGGAATAGAAAGAGAACGCAATTACAGAAGCATAAACCATGTGGAAAAGATTAGGTAAGAGATACACAGTGAGTAAAATCTTTTCCTGGGAATCTATGAATATAGATTCAGTCTGAAAAATGATAGTAAATAAAGAAGTGGGAAATACTGTGATGATTTGTCACAATTTCAGTTTTCATTAATATGTTTAAAAAGTCTCAGGAGAGAAAATGAGATAAAAGAGAAAACCCTCCTTATGTGAAGCTAGCTCTCTAAATGTCTGCAGTTATGTCAGTTCTTTGGAAAATTATTCATGTATTTATGAAAATCTAAATATTAATTTTTCTCAAGATGATATTCTAGATTAGATCTTACTGATTTTTTTTTTTTTTTTTAAGGAAAGCAACATTTATTTTCCAGAAGCCCTGGAATTAAGGATGGACACCATTTTGGCAGTGAAATATCTGACCTGAAGAGGGTACATGATAACGCTAACCATAACCATTTGCCTTCAGAAACTTACCACCCCTCTTACCTTAGAAGAAGGGTATGTGGAGAGAGAAACATCAGTGGCAACTGGTTGAGAGATACACAGGCTGATGTTTTTTGGAAAATCCCAATTTATGGAGTGTGATGCCTTGTTTACACTACCTAAACTTTTCTCCTATCCCCCCCTTTTTTGGGGGGGGGATGCAGGGCTTTGTAAAATGACTTTTCAGTATTTTGTGTGGTTTTTGTTTGTCTTAAAAGAAAGCATGGCGTAAAAAGGATTTCTATTTGTTTTGTTCATTCCATCAGTCCTTTCCTTTCCCCAAAACTTATCTGGATTTTGTGCTTAAACACCTATACAGACATGTTCTATAACTTAAAATATTGTGTCTCTCTGTGTGTGTTACTTAAATTCTATTATAAAAAACTCAGTGGTGACCCAACAAATTGTTGGAATTGAGCTAAAAAAAATCAAAATCTTTGGAACTCTATTGAAACATTGTGCAAAAAAAAGAAAGAAAAGAAAAGAAACAGACCAATTATTAGGTAGATAATGTGTGTTACATGGTTACATTTAACCAGCATTTTTCATCTCTCTGAAATTTAATTTTTGGTTTTCATTGAGTTTTTTCCAAAAAATCAGTTTCACCACTACAAAGTGAGGGGGTTTTCACTAGATAATATGTTTCTTTCATTTCAAATTAAAGATTTTAAGATGTATAATCTAATGAAATGAATATCTTTGGCTTTTTCTGATCCTGAAAATTGTTATGTCAGGAGATTCTATTTCAGATTGGAAACATGGGCTAGGGGAGAGGCAAATCTGAAAAAGAGTTCATTTGAAATTTTGGCAACAAAGCCTAAATTTGTGCTTGGTATTTTATGCCTGAGAAACAATACTGAAAGAACATGTACCATGTCCCTGGGATGGTATCTCTGCTATTTCAATTGGACCTTATAGTTGATAAGTAGGTACTATGATATCATAATCATGAAAAATATGGAACTTGCCCAACATTACTGGGCAAATAAGTAGCAAAACTGAATTTTGAGCTAAGGGAGTCTGACTCCAGATTGCAAGCTCTTACCTCCTCTACTATATTGCCTCACATGTTAGGAGGCCTTGAACTATTTTAAGGAAATATTTTCATCATTTATTTTTAAAATTTTATATGTCAAAGTCCTAACTAGGTTGGTAGTAAAATCTATCAAATTCAAATGCATCCATGATCTCAGCTTTTATCTAAAAACAAACCTTGAAAATCTGATTTTCACTTATAGAAGGATATTTTGTTTTATTTCTGTTTGGCTTTTCCATGCCATGCTTTGAAAACTGAATTAAAATATATTACTATTTGGAGCTCAAATATAATACTTCAAAAATACTAAGCAATAGAACTTTTTCACTGATTTGAATGATATTTCTTAATGTTTTTCTATTTTCTGTCATTTCAAGGACATTTCTTTGCTCCATGGTTAAGATTTCAAATGATGATATAGTCTACCATCATCATTTACCTATCATTTATACCCAGGGATAAGGCATCTCTAAATTTTTATTTGGGGTATACCCTAGTGATGTATAAAATTATAAGATAATTAAGATCTATGACTATAAATCAACTTGACAATGAATTGGAAATATGTGCTCCTAACAATTAAATTTATAGGTGAACTGTTGAGAAATACAGTATACTATATTTTGATGAACATGCCGTACCTAATACATTTCTATGTTCTTTTTTTTTTTTTTTTGAGGTACTGGGTCCGGGGACCAGGGATTAAACCCCAGACCTCATATATGGGAGGCTGGTGCTCAACCCCTGAGCCACATTGGCTCCCTTGAGTTGGTTTTTTCATTTGTTTGCTTGCTGTTTTTTGTGTTTGTTTTTTTTTTCCCTCTCTCTAGGAAGCACCAGGAACTGAACTGGGACTTCCCATGTGGGAGGCGGGCACCCAACTGCGTGAGCCACATCTGCTCCCCCTCTATGTCCTTTTTTCAAAGGATTCTTAAAGGTTCTATGAATAAAAATAATTTACCTTGTGCACCTGAAATGACCCATTGTAAGCAACTTTCTAATAGTTAGATTACAAATATATACATGAGATGCTCAAAAATGTCTCTGACCAGTGAACTTTCTTTAATTACAGAAATTAATTTATCTGGACTGTCTGCACACTTTAAATGTAGAATGTACATTCCAAATAATGAACACTGAACATAAACTGTCATATCCTCTCATGTCACTGGCTTCTATAAATGTTTCTGCCAATAGAAGCTGGTTCCAATTGTCAAAAGACCCCAGAAACAATTCAGAGGTAGTTTTTAAATGGACCCATGTTATGGAAAAATATGCTCTTTTTTTATAGGCATTGTTCATTTCCTGTGTTAATATATGATGTAAAAACAATTCTAAGTTAGAAATTTTCTGTTTAGGGGCTTTTTACTAAACCTGAACTCCAATATGTAAAACATCTTTTATTTTAGGCATTTCAGTAGAGATTATCACTAAATATTAGATTACAACATCAGTAGAATTGTAAATAAAATTATAGTTTTACTATTTGTCAAGATTTTCTACATTCATTTACCAGAATCTTCTATGTACCACAGCTCTCTGCATCTGAAGTAGGCAGTACACAATGATGTACATGACCTTTCTAATGTAAACATCTAACAGCTGTGATTAAATGTTTTCTCTTAAATAACTTAAATAAATTCTAAATGGTCAAAATAATAATCATAGTACCAAGAATTTTTATAAAATCTATAATAAAGAATTTTCTGCAGAGTCAAATTTTCATCCAGTATCTTCTGTATACGTACTCTCCTCTTTTTAAAACTTTGATCATGAGTGATACAATAAAATTTGACTGCAGATTTATACCTATAATAAAATAAAATCGACTTCAACGCTCTATGAAAGTGCTACTAAATATATGGCAGTCCTCCATAAATAAAGGACAGAAAAATGACAGCAACAATGACTTGGAGCAAATTGTCATTTGAAGGAGTAAAAGGACAAAAAAAAATCATTATAGGGATCATTTTAAAAATATTTTATTAGGATAAAAGAAAATTAAGCAGTAAAGTTCCTAAGAGAACTCTGTGCTTAACATGGTAGAAAAACCATTCAAATACAGTACACCCCTACAAGGAGATTAACCTTAATGCCACCAAGGTCACTGTCAAGTTGTATTAGTGGGCACGTTAAGAACTTGTCAGTCACATGAGTTAGAGTTGCCTTCTTCTTCTTTTTCTACTGCATAATGACCAACCTCTTAATGCACACTGACAAATTGAGGTGAGTGAATATGTTTTTCCAAAATATAGATGGAAGAGTTCCATTACACCACTCTTCTATTTTAATTGTAGCAAACAAGAGGAATGTAAAGCCTGGCTGGGAAGAGGTTTTAAATATTCTATTACGAAAAGTGTACCACTTTTTAAAACGGCACATTGAGTATTAATGAGAATTATTTGTGGCATTGTGAATTTTATTTCAAAAGCACATTTGCTTACATTGCTGCAAAAGCACACAAACTACTTTTTAAATGTAAGAATGACAATTTTTTAAATCTAGAAAATGTCACTGGAACATAGAGTTAGTAAAAGAGTGATTTAGTATTCAATAGTTAAGCTCTATTGCAGATTTGTAATTTTCATTTATCAATATTATTCATCATTTACAGAAGAAATGTGAGCAGTGTAGGCATATTGGCTTCTGAATACATCTAGTCACTAGAGTGTAGCAGAAATATTTATGTACTTAGAGTAAAAATAGATTAACACATCTCCTTTACAGGGCTTATATTTAAATAGAATAAATCACACCTTCAAAGAATAAATGATATTCTAGTAAGTTATAATAAGACTTGCTTGTCAGAGACATCTCTATAAAAAATTTACGACTTTAGTCCTGGAATACCAATTTAGTACTGATCTTGAGATTAGCAATATATTAAAAATACCTGGGGAATTAGCAATTCCAATTCTCAATTTGATATTAGAAGTCAGTGCTGATTTCTCTGTTTCCCTTACATACTTTAATTCATCAAAACATTACTGAAATGATTGGAAAATAAAGAAGACATGAAGAAGCACTCTTCTACTTACATCAGCTGACCTGGACAATATTTTAAAACTATATTTAGAAAAAGATAAAAGAGCTGAGTACAGCAAGAGTTCTCCATGCCAACTTCCTCTATCACTTTTCTCTTTTCTTCTAGTAACTCATCTATAAAACAACCTTAAATACAAAAAATAGTCCCAGGACCTCTAGACATACTTTTAGTAGGTTGGTTGGATAGTTAGGAGACTAAAACACTGATAATCTATAGCCTTCAAATAAGAGTGTCTAAATATAATTGAGATGAACAATTTTTGGTAATGTCTTGTATCACAAATGCTTTACAAAGGAGTTTCTCAAATTAGAAGTTAAATACAAAAAATTATCTAAATTACAAAACTTAGATTCAAATTAAATTCTGCTCATAAAGTTGATGAGTGAAAATTGGCAATACACTGGATGCAAATAAACCCCATCCTGCAAACTTTCTATTATAATTAGTAATTGGGCACTGGGTGATGTGAGTAACTGAAATTCATATATAATGTTTTAGCTGAAATTTTATAGTTTTTTTTTTTTTTTACTATCAAAAATTCTATGAAGATTTTGTAGAATAATTTGCCATTTGAAGCAGATAGCAGAAGGAGGTGGTGAAGAGAGTCTTCTTGATTTAAAAACTTAATAGTCATCTGTATTTGAATGTGCAAAGCTATGGTGGGTACAAATATTTTATTTTATTTTATTTTTTTTTAAAGATTTATTTATTTTATTTATTTATCCCCCCCTTGCTGCTTGTGCTGCTGTGTCCATTAGCTGAGTGTCTTCTCTGTGTCTGCTCATCTCCCCCTTGCTGTGAGGTCTTGCCACATCAGCCCACGGCGCCGTGCGAGCCGCCATGTCCTCACAAGGAGGCGCCGGGAAGCGAACCCAGGGCCTCTCAT
>JAQZBX010044342.1:0-11546 GCA_029593785.1 Cabassous unicinctus
GTCATGTAGAGGCTTCCCTGCTTTATCTTCTCATAGTTTTGTTGTCCTAGCCCTTATATTTAGGTTCTTGATGCATTTTGAGATAATTTTAGTATAGGGCTTGAGATAGGGGTCCTCTTTCATTTTTTTATATGAATATCCAGTTCTCCTAGCACCATTTGTTAAAGAGACTATTCTGTCCCAGTTGAGTTGACTTAGTAGACTTGTCAGATATCATTTGCCTATGTGCAAGTCTATTTCTGAACCCTCAATATGGTTCCATTTGTCAATATGTCTATCCTTGTGCCAATAACATGCAGTTTTGACCACTGGAGCTTTATAGTATGTTTTAAAGTCAGGTAGAGTGAGTCCTCCAGCTTTGTGTTTCTTTTTCAAGATGTTTCTGTCTATTCAGAGCCCCTCCCCCTTTTTGAATAAATTTGTAATTGGCTTTTCCATTTCTGTAAAAAATGCTTTTGGAATTTTTATTGGAATTGTGTTGAATCTGTAAATTAATTTAGGTAGAATTGACATCTTACTGAAGTTTAGTTTTCTAATCCATGAACATGGAATATCCTTCTATTGATTTAGGTCTTCTTAGATTTCTTTTAGTAACATTGCATAGTTTTCTGCATACAAGTCCTTTAAATCTTTAGTTAAGTCTATTCCTAGATATTTTATTCCTTTATTTGCTATTGTAAAAGGATTTTTTGGCATGATTTTCTCCTCAAATCACTCATTATTAGTGGAAAGAACCACTACTGATTTTGCTTGTTGATCTTATATCCTGCCACTTTACTGAACTTGTTTTTTTTTTAGCTCTAGTAGCATTGTAGTTTTTCCAGGATTTTCTATATATAGGATCATGTCATCTGCAAATAGTGTATGTTTTACTTCATCCTTGTTAATTTGGATGCCTTTTATTTATTTTTCTTGCCTAAGTGCTCTAGCAAGAACTTCTAGCAAAATATTGAACAACAGTGGTGATGGTAGTCATCCTTGCCTTGTTCTAGATCTTAGAGAGAAAGCATTTAGAGTTTTATATTAAGTATGACTTTTGGCTGTGAGTTTTTCACATATGCCCTTTATCATGTTGATGACATTTCCTTCTATTCCTATCTTTCAAAGTGTGTTTTTTTTTTAATCAAAAAAGGATGCTGAAGTTTTTTTGAATGCCTCTTATGACACTATTTGTTTTTCCTGGGTCAGTGGTAATGTCCCCTCTCTCATTTCTGATTTTATGCGCATCTGTTTTCTTTTTGTCTTTTTTAGTGTAGCTAACAGCTTGTCAATTTTATTATTATTCTCAAAAAACCAGTTTTGGGTTTTAGAAATTGTCTCTTTTTTTTTTTTAATTGTCAATTTCATTTAAATTTGATCTATTCTTTGTTTTTTCTTTCCTTCCACTTCCTTTGGCATTAGTTTGGTATAATTTTTCTAGTTCTTCCAAATGTACACTTAGGTTTGATTTACCTCTTTATTCTTTTTTAATGTAGACAGTTTGCAGTATAAATTTCCCTCTCAGCACTGCCTTTGCTGCACCCAATAAGTTTTTTTTAAATAAATTTTTGATTATCTTTTATTTATTTTTTACTTTTTGGAGGTACCGGGCATTGAAACTGGGACCTCATATGTGGGAGTCAGGCTCTCAACCATTGAACTACATCTGCTCCCCCACATAAGTTTTGATCTGTTGTTTTCTCATTTTCTTTCACTTTGAGCTATTTACTGAATTCTCTTGCAATTTCCTTTTGACTTGCTGATTGTTTAGAAGTGAGTTCACTTCCATATATTTGTGAATTTTCCAGGTCTCTGCCCATTAATAATTTCCAGGTTCATTCCATTGTATTGAGAGATAGTGCTTTGTATCATTTCAATCTTTCTAAATTCATGAGAGTTTTTCTATGACCTAACAGATTTTTCATCCGGGAGCATGATCTATGAGCCCTCTAGAAGAATTTATCCTGCTGTTCTGGGATGCACTGTTCTGGATATGTCCATTGGGTATAATTCCTCTAATATATTATTCCAGGTCTGTTTCCTTATTGATTCTCTGTCGATACTTTCTCTTTGTTGCAGAGAGTGGTGTATTGAAGTCCCCCACTATGATCGTAGAGGCACCTATTTCTCCCCTTAGTCTTGCCAGTGTTTGCTTCATGTATTTTGTGGTACCCTGGTTACATGCATAATATTTATGATTGTTCCTTCTTTTGGTAGATTACACCTTTTATAATATATAGTGTCCTTCTTTTTCTCTCACAACATTTTTGCATTTAAAGTCTGCTTTCTCCTTTCTTAGTGTAGTTTGCCAAGTCTTATTTTATTTAATATTTGCATGGAAAATCATTTTCAACTTTCCACTTGCAAGCTTTTTGTATCATTTGTATCATCTAAGGTGAGTCTCTTGTAGACAGTATGTAGATGGGTCTTTTTTCCCCATCAGTTTTTTATTGTGGATATAATAAAATTTTCTATTTTAACCAGTTGTTAGCATACAATTCAATGGCATTAATTACTTTTACCATGTTGTGCTTCATCAACACCACCCATTGCCAAAACATTTTTTGGGTCATATCTTTTTTTATCCATTCTGCCAATCTGTGTCTCTTAATTGGAGTGTTTAATCCATTAACATTCAATGTTATTACCATAAAGGCCGTACTTACTTCAGCCACTTTTTCCTTTAGGTTTATATGTATCATATTTTGTTTTTGTTTCTCTTTTTACCCGTTTAGTTTCTATTACTAGTATTCTTCTTTTCTATACTCTTCTACAAACCTCTCTCTCCTGTCTTGACATTTCAAAATGTAGAACTACCTTTAGTATTTCTTGAAGGGAAGGACTCTTGTTGACAAATTCTCTCAATTTATTTATCTCTCCCTCATATTTGAAGTACAATTTTGCTGGATACAGAATTCTTGCCTGGCTTTTAAAAAAATCTTTCAGCACCTTAACTATGTCATGCCACTGCCTTCTCGCCTCCATAGTTTCAGAAGACAAATCACTTAATCTTATCAAATCTACTTTTATATGTGATAGATCTCTTTTCTTTTCTGGGTTTCAGGGTTTTCTCTTTATCTTTCGTGTTTGACAATCTGAATAGTATATATCTCAGAGTAGGTCTGTTGGATTTATTCTGTTTGGAGTGTGCTGTGCTTCCTAGACATGTACAAACAGTTTCCTCATAAGAGTTGGGAAATTTTCAGCCAATATTTCCTCAAATCTTCCTTTCTTTGTTTTCCCTTATCTTCTGCCTCTAGGTTACCCATAATACATATTATTGTTTGGTTTGGTGATCTCTTTCAATTCTCTGAGTCCCAGCTAATTTTTTTATTATTTTTTTCTATTTGTTCTACTGTCTGCATGACTTCAGATGTCCTGACTTCCATTTTGTTAATTCATTCCTCTGTCTGTCCAAATTTGCTGTTGTGTTGATTCTACTGTATTTTAAATTTTTTCTATGTCCCATTCATTGCCATAAGATCTGTTAATCTTTTAATGTAAGTTTAAAATTTCTTTTGTATGTTCACCCACTGTCTTCTTAATATCATTTATCTCTTACCTCATCTCATTGAATTAAGGATATTTCCTTGGAATCTTTGATCAGTTATTTCCACATTCTGAATCTCCTTCCCCTTCTAGTTTGCTCATTTGCCCAAGCCATATCTTCTTGTATCTTAACATAGCTTGTAATTTTTTGCTCATATCTAGGAATCTTTTTATCTTGATGGCTTTTTGCTGCTGGTCAGTTTCTCTCTCTTGAAGGGGGTTTGTTTTTGTTTGGCTTTGTGTTAAGCATCTTCTTTGATACTTGGGTTCTCATTCTAAATTTTTAGAATTGCCTGTGTTTACCTGAAGAAGAAATAAAAGTTCTAAAAAGAAGAAAAAAGATAGTAAAAAGAAAAAAAAGAAATAAAAGAGAAAAAATATATAGAAAATAAAATATAGAAAAGGAAAAAAGTAAAAATACAAAAGACAAGAAACAGGAAAAGAAATAAGAAAGAAAGGAAAAGAGGAAAAAGAAGAAAGAGATAAAAAAGGAAGAGGAGAGGAGAGAGGGGAATGGAGTGGAAGAAAGAAAGGACCATCAGCCACCCTTGCCCATTGATCATTCACTCCCAAAACCTCTCTGCAAGTATCCATGTTGACACCCCTATATTGTTCTGATTGGCTGTGACTCCTCTCTCCCCCAGTGCCAGGCTGGCTACTCCCATGTCAACCTGATTGCTCTGCTGATGGCCTGTCTCCTGGTGTCTGGTGTCTGACTTGACCCTCCTCTCCAGGTGCCCCCTCTGTTCACCCCTGTAGCTCAGTGGCTTCCCCTATGCCCCACAAGCCTGCCTGCTTTCCCTTTGCTTCTGGAGGAGGAGAGTAGCCTGCTATTCCCTACTCTGCCATCTTGGATCCACCTGTATGAGCTTTTAATAATTTCAAATTAATTTATAGAGGAATAACACATCAGTGATCCTGACTTGGTGAGGCTGTAGTGTTTTCTGTTATAAACCTTAATCAAATTTTCCTGTTCCTCCATCCCTGCATCTTCATAGCTTACCATTCCTACTTCTCTGGTAGCCTGATGTCCTGGGGACGTCCTGACTCTGGAGCCACTTCTATGGGCTGCATGAGGAATAGAAGGTACAATGTGATCAATTAGAAAAAGTTGGATTTCAAACAGTAATTTGGTCAATTTTTGCCATTGTGGCCTCATATTTTTTCATTCTGGATCATTGAGCTTCTCTTATTGAACAAAAATGCAAACAACTTTCTTAAGCTTTTTTCCTCATGGAAACTAATCCACCTTTGATTGAAAGAAATCATTCTTTCCAATTTTTCTTCAGGTGTTCCTTCATCTTCCTGAGGGTGACAAGTACTCGATACCTGAAAAGCATATTTACATAAAATTTGGGAAACCCCTTCCTTATGACCAAAGAGCATAGTTCTTCCAATTAAAAACCAATACAAAATTTATAGGTTTGTTTGGAGCTCAGGGGAAAAATAAAGTAATTGTTATTGGACTTAATTGCAAGAAAAATCATATCAAAAATAAGGAAAATTTATAAATAGAATGGATTTCTGTCCATACAAATTGTAAAATGTTTAGCAAAACATTGACCATTTACTAAACTCACTGGAAATTGATCTGACTAAAATTGGAGTTAAGTGATAAATGAAACATTTTGAGTAATTTGTACAAAATGAATGCTGGGTAATCTTTTAGCAAAATGAAACAATACTGGATTTTGAACCAATTTCTAATTCACAATAATGTGGGTATCCAGATTTTCAGGGAATATTATAAACAATAAAAATGATTGAAAGGAAAAAAATTTTAGAAGTAGATTGAGAAAATTCATTCCAAATAATAACAAACTGAAGAATACATAAGAAAATTTTATTTTGTAGAACAAAACTGAGAAATGTTTGAACTGTAAAGAATAATGTGAACAATATAACAAGTAAAAAGAAATAACAAAACAAGAATTAAACAGTTGCAAAAAGTCACTTCCCCAAAATGAATTACTGAATTTAGGGTGACATTAACAAAATATTAAGTATAGCCAGGAGTGTTGTTTTGTTTGTTTTTTTTCCTCTGTTGTTTTGAAATCACAACATTTATTATTATAATTATTATTTCTACAATTTTTAAAATACTACCTATATAGAGAGAAAGAATTGAATTTTACAATTATCTCTAGTCATATTACATTTCAATTTTTGTGAAAATAAGGTGGAAAATTTTACTCATTTAAAATGCACTACTTATAATCTAATTTTATGAGGTTCAATAAAATGTAAATACTGTGTTTCTATGAATAATATTATAACTATCTATATTATGGAAAACTTACTTGGGTACATAAGACTATAAAACCTCAACAAAAGTTCATTAATTAACATATATACTAAAAAGATGTTAAGACCAATCACTTTTAAAGAACAAAATATGTTGGAGGTCCTACTGAACTTTTGAATGTTCATGAAATGGCATAGAGAGGGGAGTCAAATGTGAGCATCACCCTGAATCCCTCTGCCCTCACTGCTCCCCTCCACCCACCTGGAGACCTGACGATGCAGAGGTTGCCCTGAACATATCCAGCCTCTGCCCTGGGCTGCATGTAGAATAGTGGGGGCAAAGGAATACTTGGTGAAAGCTGGATTTTACCAACTCTCTGACAACTTTTGCCTGTTCTGCTCACTTTCACAATTATCACATTGAGCTTCCTCTCTGACACCATACCTGATAAGCAATTTTTTTTAGTTTTTCTATTGTAGTAACTAATTCAAATTTCATTGTAAGTAGCAGTGCTTTCCAGTTTGTTTTCCATGTATTCTGCCATCTTTTTTAAGTGCCAAGCTGTTGTGTAAAAGCCATGTTTTCATGCATGTTGGCAATTCTTTTCTCAATTTCCAAGTGGTAAATCCCCTGCTGGATTGATTCATGGTGAAGTTGCATGAGGTGTTGCTGATGTATTTTGGAATTATTCACAGTTTCTGGTGAAGCCTTTGAATCTGCTTTTCTAAGTGTTCATTTTCCTGCTGTAGAGATGATTGCTAAGTTTCCAGATGTTTGTTTTGACATGTTAGTGCTTCATTGATATGACTTTCCTTACAAAGCTTTTTATATATCACTTGATTTTCCCTTTCAAGTCTGTTTAAGGAAATATTTGAAGTTACAGCATCAGTAAGATTTGGTATATCCACATCTATCTGAAAAGGTTGCTTTTCTTTCTCAGATTCACTATTTTCCTCTACTTTCAAGTTGATAGCACGCATGTAATCTTTACTCAGTAGGCACATAAATCATCTATAGAAGTGTTTTAGTCAGACATTAATTAGCTTTCTTTATCACTGACAATTATTTCCATTTGCATCATGGAATTTTCAGGCTTTTCCCCTGTTCCTTCAGTTCTTGCATATTTTCATTCCACCTAGCATCAAGCAAGGCAAACAGCTTTAGGTTTTCCTGAAGCTGAGCATTTTCATTCAAATCATTAAGTGTTTCTGTCTGGCATTGATCTCCATTTTCCTGAGATAACATAAAAATGTTTTTTTGCCCAGTCTAATTCTAGCGGAGGGATTCAGAGCTTCATCAAAAGACTGTGTCTGTCCTTGTAAACGAGCCATCATCACTCTATTGAATGACAATATAGTGAGCTCCCTTGTCTGTTTTTGGTTCAGAATGTCTACTACATTTTCCAGTGAAAAGAGGTACCTGTTTACATCCTTATTAAGTGCTGCCAAGTACAGCATTTGTTATATTTGAGGACTGGTCTCCACTGCAAGTGACGTGAGCTTTGTACATGGTTTTGTTATCTCTGTCCAATCTTCTCAATAACTTTTCTTTTTTCCCCCCTTTTAACTCTCTTAATGGCAACTTTAAAAAATATATTTTTAAAAGATGCTTAGATTACATAAATGTTACACAAAAAATATAGGGAATCCCATATGCCCCAACTTCCACACTTCCCACAACCTCCCACATAAACATCCTTCATTAGTGTGGCACATCACCTGCAACGGTTAACCACATCCTGGGGCTTTGCCATTAAGCATGGACCATAGTTCACATTGTAGACCACACTCCCACACAGTTCTGCATGTTATATGATGATATAAAAAGGCCTATATCAGTCATTGCAATGTCACTCAGGACAATTTCCAAGTCCTGAAAAAGCCCCTGTATTACAACTGCTTTTCCCTATCCCTGCCGCCAGAGCATCTAATGGCCACTGGCTCCACATTATTGCTGTAATTTCTCCCACCAGGTATCCTGGTTGAGTCAATTGAGCTGTAGAGTAAGACTTGCAGCTCCACCAAGATTCTGGGCCCAGGTGGCATGTGGACAGCCCAAAGACTCCAGTCTCTGGATGTACACCTACATACTCCAGCACCCCACATAGGTTTGAATACAAGGGACAGATGAACCATGTGTAGGGATGACATATTTGAGTCCAACTCTGTCACAATCAGGAGCACAAATTCCAAAGTAGGGCCCACTGGCAAGGCACCAAACTCCGGAGCTATCCACCCTGACATAGGACCTGGTTGTCTCCAGAGCACTCAGGAGCCCCTCTCTTTGGAGTGATATACACTTTGGAAGTCTTTGAGGTCCTACTGAGATGTGCATAAGTGTTACCTTTGGGAAGACCTCCCGACTCACTTTGGAGTCTTTTAGCCATATGAACTCATTTGTCTTTACCTTTCCCCCCTTTTATTCAAGGTCCTTTTCCAGTCACATTGCCAGTTGGCATTTGGTAGTAATCCCTTGGTGCCAGGAAGGCTCATCCCCAGGAGTCATGTCCCACACTGGGAGGAAGGTAATGCATTCATATGCTGAATTTGGCTTAGAGAGAGGCCACATTTGAGCAACAAGGATGATCTCAGGAGGCAACCCTTAGGCACCCCATAACAATAGGCTAAGTTTCAATTTCAAGAGCAAAGACTCATAAGGTTCGTCATCAGTAACAAGGGCCCATCAGTGGATCATCCTCCTTTGCCAGATATTGCCCCTGCACTTGGGGGACTGTTGCTGCTCACTTAGAGAATGTGGCAGACCTCTCCAGGATTGGAATTCAGTATTCTCTCATTTATTGAGTGATTCTTCATCCACTTTAACAATGCACTGTGAACAGTTGAACAATTTTATATACCCTATATGTATGTTCAGGTGAACTTCCTCTCATGCAATCCCCATCCCTGACAACCCCCACCAACTATCTTCTCCCACCCCAGTTGTAACCTTTGTGTGAACCAAAGCTTCTTTAAAGATGAATCCAATACAAAAGCCAAATACAATTAATAGGAAAATGAAATAGTAATGGTAAGTATAAATGTAAGAGATAAAATACATGAAAACTTAAAAAAAAAACCTAAAAATGAAATTAAATTAAAAGATTGGGATATTTAAAAAATGAAAAATAAAAAAAATTTTTTTTTTTTTACATTTTGTCTTTTATCACTGCAATATCTGGTGTCCAGTCTGTACCATGGCACCTTCCCCCTCTCATTCCTCAGAGTCTCACTATTTTTCATTTTGTTTTCAAAGAAGTTTTAGGTCACAGCAAAGTCACACACAGAATACAAGAATCTGTCATACACCCAAACTCCTCCTCCTTTCTTCACCTCATATTAATACCTTTTTATTGTGGATGGTAGTATTGTTATAACTGATATACAAATAGTGAAACATAGTTACTAGACATTGTCAATGTTTTACAATATGGTTTACATTTTAGATGATACTTTTATAAATTTTGATGATAATTAGATGCCCTGTATCCATCACTTTAAAATAATGAAGAACATTTCCACTGACCACTAAATACCCCCTGTTTGATATATTCTTCTCCTCCCTCCACATCCCCTTGGGGCCCGAGATGACCCCATGGCTTGACTTGTTGGATGACAAGGTTCATAGTTACATGTAACAAGAGGTCTTAAAACACTTGTTTATCCTCCCTTATTAGGAACCACCCTTGCTCTTGAGAGACTGCATCCTGTCTATTTCAGAATGAATCAGTCCTCCCAAAGATGGCATTCCAACTCCTGCCTGCTCATTATGTGGGTCTCCACCCACTGACAACACATTATGACAGAATGAACACTCACACACTCCCTAGAATCCTGCTCCAGGTGCACCCTTTACCGAATGCCCTCCCAACACCCTAAACCAGAGACCCTTCCTTGTCATTACCATAGGAGCATTCCCAACTTTGCACTTTCAGCCTCATACTCACAAATCCCCAGTGTTCATCTGGTCCCTCTACCAACTCTTACCCCGTATCCTGGACCTTCTGACCCACACTTTCCAATATACCCACCTATGCACCCTGCAGCACCCAACCCAGTAATATCACTACCCTCTTGTCCTATCTCTTCAATACACAACTACACTCTTATCAGTTTACCATAGATTACATCCATATGGGTGATGGTTCACAAGCTTCTCTTCTCTTTCTATTTCTTGTAAACTTATCTTACAGACAATAGCTCTCTGAGACTGCTCAATTTCCTTAATTCATATCCGTGAAGTCATGTACTGTGCAACCTTCAATACCTAGCTTGCTTCACTCAACATAAGGTCTTCAAGATTGATCCATGTTATCCCATGTGTTAGCTTTTTATTATTTCGTACAGATGAGTAATATTCCATTGATTGTATGTACCACATTTTGTTTATCCATTCATCTATTGATGGGCACCTGGTTTTATTCCAACTTTTGGCAATAGTTTACAATGCCACTATGAACATTGGTCTGCATATATCTGTTCATGTCTTTGCTTTCAATTCTTCAGGGTATTTACCCAGCAGTGGAATACCTGGATCATATGGAAGTTTTATACTTAGTTTTTTGAGGAACCACCAAACTGTCCTCCATAGTGGCTGGACCACACTACAATCCCACAAGTAGTGGTTGAGTGTTCCCATGCCTCCACATCCTCGCCAACACTTATGGTCTACTGTTTTTTTATAGCCACCATTCTAATGGGTGTAATATGGTATCACACTGTAGTTTTGATTTGCATTTCCCTAATAGCTAGTGATGTTGAGCATCTTTTCATGTGCTTTTCAGGCTTTGTATTTTTTCCTCAGAGAAGTGTCTTTTCAGGTGGCTTGCCCATTTTTAACTGGGTTGTTTGTCTTTTTATTTTTGAGGTGTAGGATATCTTTCTATATGCAGAATAATAAGATCCTATCAGATATTTGGTTGCCAAATATTTTCTCCCATTGGGTAGGCTGTCTTTTTATTTTCTTGATAACATCCTTTGAGGTGCAAAATGTTTTAATTTTGTGGAGATCCCATTTATCTATTTTTTCTTTTGCTACTCATGCTTTGGGTGTGAAGTTCATGAAACCATTTCCTATTACATGGTCCTGTAGATGCTTCCCTACATTACCTTACAGGGTCTTTGTGGTCTTGACTCTTATTCTTAGATCTTTGATCCATCTTGAGTAGATTTTTGTATAAAGTGTGAAATGGTTTTCCTCTCTCATTCTTTTAGATATGGATATCCAGTTATCCAAGCACCATTTGTTGAAGAAGCCATTCTCTCCCAACTGAGTGGGCTTGGTGGCCTTGTCAAATATCAGATGAATGTATATGTGAAGATCTAAATTGGAAATTTCAATTTGGTTCCATTTGTCAGTATGTCTATCCTTGTGCCAATACCATGCAGTTTTGACCACTGTAGCTTTGTTGTAGGTTTTACAGTCAATTTGTGTGATACCTCCAACTTCATTTTTCTTTCTCAATATGTCTTTGGTGATTCGGGGCCTCTTACACTTCCAAATAAATTTTGTAGTTAGGTTTTCCAATTCATTAAAAAATACAGTGTTGATTTTTATTGTGATTGCATTAAATCAGTAGATTAGATTGGGCAAGATAGACATCTTGATGATGTTTAATCTTCCTATCCATGAGAAGGGAATATTCTTCCATTTACTTAAGTCTTCTTTGATTTCCTTTAACAGTGTTGGATAGTTTTCTGTGTATAAGTCCTTTACATCTTTAGTTAAATTTATTCCAAGGTATTTGATACCTTTAGTTACTCTTGTAAATGGTATT
>JAQZBX010044343.1:0-21383 GCA_029593785.1 Cabassous unicinctus
AAAAAAAAAATTAAAAAAAAAAAAAAAGAAATGACTACAAAGCAAATATTACATATCTGTAGATGAGGTGGATGGTGATAGGACAAAGGTTCTTAACCGTTTTTGTTCCACAGACCCTTTTGCCAGTCAGGTGAAAACCATGGACCCCTTACTAAGTCCACACTATACTGTGTATTATTTAATAAATATATCACACCCGCACCAATGCATCCCCACAAGAATAATGTTCTTTTGAATTTCAATTCAAGCTCATGGACCCTGTATTAGTCAGTGAAAGGGGTGCTGATGCAAAATACCGGAAATTGGTTGGTCTTTATAAAGGGTATTTATTTGGGGTAGAAGTCCACAGTTACCAGGCCATAAAGCTTAAATTTCTTCCCTCCACTCCACCTTCTGAATTCCAAAAATGCATTACAATATTCAAAAAACCTTAAATCAGTAACAATGCAAGTACAAAATCATATCATAATCAGTTTAAAGAAATACAGTTTGTCTTCGGGCAAAATCCCGTCTGCTGTAGACCTCTGAAATTTACAAAACCATTTAACTGCATCCAATATACAAATGGAAAGACAAAGGATAAACATTTTCATTACCATAAGGAGAAATTGGGAAGTTAAACATGAGTCATGGGTCCTCGACAGTTCAGTAAACCTGCAGGGCATCCTCCATTGGATTTCAAAGTCTGAGAGTCATTCTTAGGATGATGGTTTCTTCTCCTTAGGGCCACATGGGGACCCACCTTTTCCACAGGCTTGCCCAAGAGCCATTTTCTTGGTTCCACCCTCATCAAGTATCTGGGTGTCAACCAAGCTCCAGACCTCACCCTCCAAGTGTGTTGGGGTGATTGCCACACCTTACCCAATCTTTGGGTTAGAGTCTTAGCTCCCCTAGTACAGTGAGGTGAAGACAACATCCCCCCTAACCTTTTGCATACAGGCTCAACCCTCACAGAGCAATGAGTTGACCACCTGGCTTTCTCTAACTTTTGGCATACTTGTTCAACCCTCTCAGCACAACAAGTTGACCACCTGGCTTTCCCTAACCTTTGACATACAGGCTCAACCCTCTCAGAGCAATGGGTTGACCACCTGGCATTCTCTAATCCATGGGGGATAGGAGCACCCCTCTCAGACCTATGGGGTGCTGACCTTAACTGCTCTAATCTTTGAAGAATGTGCTCCACCCTCCCTGTACCCTGGGGTGGCAAAACTCTCCCAGAACATAGGGTAAGAACATCTACCCTCTTAAATTGCTGGAGCAAACTCGCCCTCTCTGTACATATGGGTGGGGCTCCTCTCTTGGCCCAAGGCAATGTCTTAATTCCAGATCTCAGCTTCTATGGTTTTCTCCTTAAAGCTGTTTCTTCTTCAATCTCTCCTTTCCATGAACCTTTTATTCCAAGCTGACAGTGGTTTTGTTCATACAGTGCTCTCAAAAACCTTGTTGGTTTAGCATGCAAGAAGCAGGGGTCAAGCCATCAGACAGTAAGACTTCCCACAAGTCTTTCTGAGATAACTGCATCTTCAAACCTGATTTACAAGTTCCAAGTTTAGTTAAGTCCTCAAAACGGGCACTATTGTCTGGGAGCACAGTTTCCAGAGGCTTGGAATTTACAGGATCAGTTTCTATTTTCTTTGTGCCAAAGAGTTCGATCCTTAGCATATTTGTTTCATCTAGCATTTTGCTATAAGCTGCAAGGAGAAGCCAAGCTGCATTCTCTGAGTTTACTTTGGAAGGTTCTTCAGCTAAATTCTCAGATTTGCCATTTTCAAATTCTGTCTTCCATAAAACACCAGGAGTTAATCTTGCTAAGTTCTCTGCAACTTTAAAACATGGATTACCTTTCCTCCAGTTTCCAATAATAGTTTCATCATTTACTTCTAAGGCATCATAAAAAGTCTCTTTAGTGTCTGTATTACTATCAACAGTCTCTTCAAAGCACTGTAGGTCCTTTCCATCAAGCATCTCACAATTCCTCCAAAAAATATACATTACCCATTTATAAAACCATTCCAAAATTTTGGTAATTGCAAAAGCACTTTCCCACTCCTCGGTACCAAATTAGTCAGCCAAAGGGGTGCTGATGCAAAATACCAGAAATTGGTTGGTCTTTATAAAGGTTATTTATTTGGGATAGAAGTCCACAGTTACCAGGCCATGAAGCGTAAGCTTCTTCCGTCACCAAAGTCCATTGCCACGTGTTGGAGCAAGATAGCTGCCGACGTTTGCCAGGGTTTAGGCTTCTTGGGTTCTTCTCTTCCCGGAGCTGCATTTCTCTCCGTGCTTAGTGCCCCTGTTTCCTCCACAAGGTCAGCTGTAGACTATGAGGCTCTCTAGGCTTTGCTTCTCTCCACAAAGCCAGCTGTGAACTCTCAGGCGAATGGCTTGTCTCTATCCCGGCACCTTCTCTCCTTCCTCACCAGAACTCCAACATCAAAACTCCAACTCAAAACTGTCCTTTGCCGTGTCTTTTATCTTCAATCCCCCCACCCACCAAGGGGTGGTGCTCAATGCCCTACTGACATAGCCCAGTTAACGCCCTAATCATAACTTAATCATGCCCAGATTAGCAGACCAGTTTACAAGCATGATCCAATATCTATTTTTGGAATTCATAATTACATCAAACTGCCCAAACTGCTACAGATCCCTTGTTAAGAACCCCTGTGATAGAGGGAGAGGAATGAATCTCCCAGATTCTCAGGTAGGTCTAAGAGTATGGAGGAAGATGGATGAATCTGTAAGGAGTTATGGTCACATTGACTTCCCCATGGTTAGCCAACATACTGAAGCCTCAGATAACTCTACAATGATGTACAGTTATAACATATTGATTATACAGATTATGTTCTATTTCATGTTGGCCATTAAAATGACCCAAAATTGTTGGATGACCCTTGGGATATTTTTTTTTAATATACTTTTTTATCTTTTTAAAGATACCCAGATTACACAAATGTTACACAAAAAATATAGGGATTCCCATATGCCCTGCCCCCCACACCTCCCACACACTCCCATACAAACAACATCCCCCACCAGTGTGGCACATTCATTGCAATTGATAAACACATCCTGGGCATTGCCCTTGAGCATGGACCAGAGTTCAGACCCTTGGGACATTTGGGGCATATAAATACAATCTTAGCTGGGTGACAAGGGTCTGTGTGTGAGTGTGTGTATGAAAAGCGGGTGTCAGGAGGTCATAATTAGAGAGACCAGTGGCAAATACATGCATCTGGAGAAAGAGCCAATTAGATACAGTGACCTGGATTTGGGGCAGGACAGGATCATGAGCTGTAATTTATAAAATAGATGCATTCCTCAACCTCTTTCCATTTTCTTGATGGGTTGGGCTATTCATTTGGTACAGAATGTATTAGATCTGTTGCAGACTGTTTTCAGTCAGTGAAAATCCATCTTATGAGGTAAGAGTCCAGCCCACTCTCCTCTGAGCAGGCCACATGTCCAACACAGCTGCATTGGCCTTCCAGGCAATTTGGATAACATCTGTTCTACCAGCACGCTGACAAAGTTCCATGTTGGAGATGTCGTCACAAGGCAAATTGTTGCGCATTTGACACTAGAGTGTTCTGTGTGTGCAGTTCTCGGTGATTCCTGTGGCTAACAAGAAAGACAGCATCATATGCCTACAAACAGTCGCTTCCTGGTGACTGTACTAAAATTCAAATTTCTCATTAACTTTTTTTTTCCCCCCAGATTCCTTCCTCTTTCTCCACAAGTGAGCACCTCTACTGCCCTGGTTGAGACAGGCAATGTTCCTACTATCCCAGAGCATGTATTTCACTGGGGAGACAGACAATAAACAAGGTGATTTTCAAAGTAAATAAGAATGGGGATGTACTAGAGGGTGCATGGAAATCTGCTTTAACAGATTGGTCAAAGAAGACTTCTCTGAAGAAGTGATGCTTGGGCTGAGACTGGAATGACCAGGTGGAGCCAGCCAGGAGAAGACCCGGCAGTACATTCCAGGCAAAGGGAGGAACAAATGCAAAGTAGTAAAAGGACAACAACCTGGCAGGTTCTTGGGACAGAAAGGAGTAAAGGCCCAGTGAGTATGGTGGGGAGAAGTAGGAAATGAAATCAGAGAGGAAGGCAGGGCACAGATGATGTGGAAGGAGGCCGATAAGAAGGAGCTTGGATTTTGTTCTAGGTATCTTGAGAAACCCTTGGAGACTTTTGAAGTCCAGGAATAATATGATATGATTAATATGTTAAAAAGAACACTATAGCTCTTGGTGTGTCTAGGGGGGAAAGAATGGGAACAGGGAGACTAGATGGGAGTCATTCAACTGAGATGACAGTGGCTTGGACCAGGGTGATAGCAGTGGTCAGTTCTGAGATGGGATGAGTGGAGTGGGATGAGGGTAAAATCCACAGACAAGTTGGAGCTCAGGGCTGGAGACCTAAATTTGGATTCCTTTGTGAATTTGAGCTACAGTCAATTTCAATATGTAGTAGATTGAGTTATGTATCCCCATATAGACATGCTCTTAATCTTAATCCACATTCCTTTGGGTGTGAACCCATTGTAAATAGGGCCTCTTGAAGATGTTATTTTCAGTTTAGGTGTGTCCCAGCTGAACGAGGGTGGTTCTTAATCCAGTTTATGGAGGCCTTGTAAAGAGAAAGCCACAGGAAAGATCCAGAAGCTGGAAGTCAGTGGGCACCCAGAAGAGAATGGAGAGGACATTGCCATGTGATGGGAAGCAGGGCTTCAAGCCAAGAATCCTAAGGATTGGTGGCAGCCCTCGCCAGAGTGCTACAGATTTCCGGAGAATGCAAGCTTCACAGATACCTTGATTCCGGACTTCTAATTTCCAGGCAATAAATTTCTGTTGTTTTAAGCCACCTCCATTGTTGTTCTTTGTTACAGCAGCCGTGAGAACTAAGACACACAGGTTACAAAAAATCAATAAGACCTAACATCTCAGCTCAAGCAACTCCCAGCCTAGTGAGCAATACACACATGAACAGACACTTAGGAGCTTCTTGTGAGGTGGGAAAAGCGTTTTCTTGGATATTGAATAAGCAAGGAGCTCGGTCTCTAACTCTTCTGGTCACCAGAACCAGCCCTGGAGGCTAGTGGGATGATGGGCCAGAGGCAAAACACTCTCAAATGGTAAAGATGACATGGGATGAACTGTGGAAAAGGCATTTCCGGTACAAGGAGCCAGAAGAGCCCCCTAAGAGGTCACAGACTTTTTTTGCCTTGAGGCTTGTGGAAAGGCTTCACACAGCAGAGGTGACATTTGAGATGCATCTTGAATGATGAACAGGAATTTGCCAGGGCGCATGAGAGGAGTGTAGGAAGGCTGTTTCTACCAAAGTTTTCCAGAGCAAGGGTATGTCCTGGAGAAAGTCAGCCCCAAACAATTTTTCATCTTTGAACACATTTCCTAGCTGGACACACAAATCCAGGCAATCTTTGGTAATTTAGTTGAGGTTTTTTTGCACTTTTGAAATCTCCCCATGTCAAACTTCCAATGTTTCAGATATACATTTTAAAATCCTGGATCATTTTATTTATCCAACTTGTGGAGACATGAAACACATTTTCAGTTAAAGCTTTGACTGGAGAGTATTCTTCCCCACACCCTCCTATCTCCCATCATATACAGAATTGACAAAAACTGTACATAAGTGGATTATTGCAGCATAATTTTTAACTATAACCTATTTCCTTTTATGTAAAAAAAGAAATCCAGATGATAATTATAGGTAATTACTACAGTGTAAATCTCAGTTTGTTCACCTTCTAAACTAAAGTGAATTTATCTGAAAGTCATGTACTGTACATTTTCAAACAGAGTGATGCTCTCACACTTCTTTGTCATTGCATTTGTAACAAAATGATTTTCAAGCACTTCTTGGCTACAGTTTGTACTTATTCTCTCTTCTCATAGCACCCCTTAATGCTAAGTTCTTCCTCTTGGTTTTAATAAATGTTTTATCACAGATGTTGAATTTAAGATTAGGAAAGAGACTACCCCCAAAGGGTGCTTTCCTACTATTAAGAACAAAGCATTTGCCAACCATTACCCTATTTGTGTCACTTAGGCTGCCCTGGGATTCCTCCAGATCTTCAGGGAATTTAATGGATCAACAAAATCACAGCCAACAAATAGACAGGTAAGGTTTGTAGAAAAGCACTGATCTTAGTCTAATTAGTTTCTAGAAGTTTGCCAGTGCATGATAGATTGAATAGTAGTGGTTTCTCAGGAGCAGCAAAGAATGAGTATCTCTCCACCTTCCCAGGTAATGAGAAGATGAAAATTGCTTTTTCTGCTGCCAACTTTAGACATGCTTCCTGACCATGACTGCATTAAAATGTTTACTAAAAATATAAATGACTTTCTTTGAGCAAGTTACACAAGCTTTCTGATTTCCCAAGCTGCTAAATGAGAATAATACCTCCTTTGTAGAGCTGTGAAGGTGAAATCAGAGCATATGTGACCATAGAGAGTCTAGCACATTCTGAGGATGAGGCACATGTTAATTATTTGCCTATTTTCTCTTCTCTGAAAGCCCCAGTGAGTCATTTTTATATGATGTCCCTGATTCAAAAAACTTTCCAAGTCAAATAATTAATTTCAGCTAATTAATTATTAATTAATATGAAACTTACAGGAAATCAAGATCACTAGTGACCCATTTGATCAGAATAACAAACCCTTAGAACTGTTGTTTGGAGTTGAGCTCAGGTGGTCATCTTGTTATTTAAGTGCCCTGGACCAATTTGATAGAAATAGGGTTAGGATTTACAGTCTTTATCTTATGCTTTATGTGGCAATACAGTAAATTCTTGAGAATCACAAAGGTTCTAGGGCAAGGCTTTGACGAATTTCCAAAATGAAAATGTTTCTAAAGACCCCTGGCTGGGGACAGATGTGGCTCAAATGGTTGGGCATCTGTTTCCCATATGGAGGGACCTGAGTTCGATCCCTGGGACCTCCCAGTACAATAAAAAAAACACCGAAGGTACGCCGGCACACTGTCAGAACCTGCGAGTGGGTGAGCCCCGAGGCCCGCCAAACCACGCATCAAGATGATGATGTAACAGGAGAGAGACGCCGGGAAGAGCCAAGACGAGAGGCAGCGAAAAACCAGGAAATGAGGTGGCTCAGGCAGTAGGACACCTCTCTCCCACATCAGAGGTTCCCAGTATGGAATTCCGGTGAAAACAGGAGGAGAAGGATGAGAGGAGAAGGCAGGAAACACACAGAGAATTGTCCAACAAATGGACACAAAAACAGCTAAAGCGGGGGAGGGGGTGTTAAAATGGATAAAAGGTAAATAAATAAATCTTTAAAAAAAAAAAAAGACCCCTGGCATTCTCCATATTTATCCATTTGTTTGAAAACCTTCACACAACTAACCAAACTTTATTAAAATTTATTTCTCACTTGATTTCTATTTTAGATAAAGAAATAATTTTTAGAGAAACTAATCAGAGATACAGCTTATATTAACAGAGAACCCAAAGTGAGATATTGGGGAAGATGACCACACATTCCTCTTTGCTCCGGACAGACTCAGTGTTTGCCTGTCACCCTGGTGTAACTATGATTAGCACCCCTTTTACTCTCAAAAGTTGTACAATAAGTTGACCCAATTTGAATAATATCTTGGACTGCCCTGGGGTAGTCCTCTTTGTCCCATCACCAGCTATGTGATGAACTCCAGACTTAATCACAAATGATTGCATGGCATAGACTCTTGCGGTTGCTTGCTAATGGTCTACTCTGAATAGCTGACTCTGCAAATGTCAAGGATCTCCAGGATTTACACACCCACTGTGCCACATCTGTCTACCACTAAGCCTCTCCTCTCAGATCGGGTCCTGCTGTAATTCAGCAGGCAGACTCCCACTTTGTTCAGAAGATTTCACCAGTGTTTGAGGTTATTTCCTATCACCAAGTTTTTTATGGCATCAGAACCCAGCCTGCACAGTGCTCTTTTCTGCCCACATGTTGTATTGTTGCCTGTGTGATTCTTAAAACAATGAATGTGTGACTCATTAAATGCCTTTAAGAGAAGGGAGATGTAAGGATCTAATTTTATTGACTGACATGGACAGCAGAGACACACAGAGCCTTTGTAAAGTTTGCATTCAGAGACACTTTTTTCCCCTCCTACCATGGGGAGAGACGCCATCACACGTGTTTATTGACTGGTAAATGGCAAGGATCTGTTAGCCATATGCAGGCAAGTGAAGCAACACTGAATTGACAGGCAATGCTTCTTGTGAGGTGTGTTTAAGAAATCGTTCCCTATCCAGAGCTGATGTGGTCACATCATTGATACCAAATCAGCTCCCTGAGAAACCCGATGGGTCATTTTGTGTCCATCTTAGTCTCTAGGAAGGACAATGCTCACACCCACCCAGAAATTGCAGTCTTAAACAACAACAAAAACCAAAACACAACCTAAAGGATAAAATCCCCAGTTCTCCTTAGTAACACATTTCATTCTACTCAACAACTTACCTCAATTTCACGTACTTTAATTTAATCTCCAAACTTGTTCTTAATGGAAATAGTATAAGTGCACACAGTAATGGGACACCAACGACAGCAAAAACATTACCAACAATTGCAAACACCTAGCACTTACAATGTCCAAGCATTTTACATATAGTAACTAATTTAATCCTCACAAAAGCTTTATGAGGTTGGTACTATCATTGTTGTTTTACAGGTGAGGAAACTGAGGCTCAGAGAGCTTAAATAACTGGCCCATAGTCATGCAGTTAGCTGTCCTGCAGTCTGGTTCCAGCCCCGGTGTCTCATATACTGCCACGTTCTAGAAATGCATCAGGGAGCTGTAGCACACCAGAGACACCTGTCAAGGTCAATGATGTTTCATTGCACACCTAAGGTAGACTGATCCTTACAATCTACCGGTCAATAACCATCCCGACCCCCGAGGAATACAATCACACCTCTGCCCCCAACCTTCTTCTCTTAAGACACAATAGATCTAAATTCCTTCCCATTTTCAGTTGTGAGGGCAGTTTCCCAGACATTTAACAATTTTGGTTGTTCTCTCCATGTGCCCCAGAACATGCTTCACCTGGTAACTTCTGCCCCAACCAGCTTCAGCATCTCTGGCAGCATGAAGGAGAAGGGTGCTTTTGTTATGACTTAGTGATTCACAGGCTTGGGGGAACAGACACAGACTGCCAAAATGCTCAGAGCCAGAGGTCATGTAACCAGGAGAGTAAAGCAACAACAATTTTGATTCCTGCCTGTGTTGGCAGACAAGTCATTTAGTTTTCCATGAAAGGAGATCCATATAACACAATTATATCCTGGTTAAAAAGCTTCCTTGGTGACCCTGGAAACTATATTAGTGGGAGACAAAGATGCATGTACCTTAAGCAAATAAACAGATAAAGAAGAAACCACCCCATGATTCCAACCAGCTGCCACACTATTATGAAACCTATCCCGCCTTTGGTAAATGTTGTAAGATAATTGATGGTTGTATATTTTCTTGTTTCTTGTGGTATTGTGGTCTTCCTCCTTAGAGGATAGTCATCCTTTTAAGTGTGATCCAACAACCTTCCTCAAAAGGTTGGAAGTCAAATTGAGCCAAAATTACTTTGAAATGATATTTAATATTGGGTTGTCAGGGTTTTGGAATATGAAAATGTTTGCATTAGGAGGTTACTTGCTACATTACCTTACTTGATTTTGTGCAAATTCCACATCCATTCATACAATATTTTAAATAGCTAGACAGAGGCTGCACCCAATAATTGCTCAGAAAAGTTAGTTTTTCCTTCTACTCTAGTATGTTAATTTATGCATCAGCACGGTTTAGGAACTCCATCTGGTATTCTCCATTTCACACTGCATGTTTTGTCTGGGTTGTCATATGTGCTATAAACATAAACAAATGACAGCGTTCCCGGGGCTCAGTTTGAAGTGAATATCTCTGAAGGCGGCATTTCTCCAGGTGGAATGTGTGTCCCCTTGTTGGTTCACATTATCATATTAGGTGGGATACAATAAACTTTTAAAAACACTCTTAGCTATGTATCGCTTTAACATGCATTACAAGAACCATGTCTGGCACACTAAACCTGTTAGTTCCTGGATATTATTTCTCAGGTGAGGCTGAAGAAAAAAGGAGGAGACAAAGGAAAATATTAGAGTAAATAAGCCTATGTGTCAATGTAGCAAGACTTTTGAGGGTAATTCATAATTGTATAAATTTTGGGACACATCAACCAAGTTTAGGCCATCTTGAGATCCCGGGTTCTACTGATGACTGTAGATAAGTGACCAGAATCTTACTACTCCTCTTCTAATATCGTCTAGATTTGTCTTTAAGTCTCAAATTTTCCTTCCTGTTCCTTCTTTTAAGACACAATAGATCTAAATTCTTTCCCATTTAGGCAGTTGTGAGGGCAGTTTCCCAAACATTTAACAATTTTGGTTGTTCTCTCCATGTGCCCCAGAACATGCTTCGCCTGGTAACTTCTGCACCAACCAGCTTCAGCCTCCCTGGCAGCATGAAGGAGAAGGGTGCTTTTGTTATGGCTTAGTGATTCACAGACTTGGGGGAACAGACACAGACTATTTTCCTGCTTTTGCTTTCCCTACTCCTGGAATACCACTTTCAATCCTCTGCAGCTCTCCGATTTCTTCCTGTTGTTCAAGGCCAACTCGGGGCATTGTTCTTCTACAAAACCATTCCCTCCCGTGTGCTGGGTAGCACTTGTTATCTCTGCCATTCAGCCATGCTTTATCTCTGTCCTCCCTTGTGCCGGGCACAGGGCTGTTCACATCTTGCTAACCTGGATTGTCTATGCTGGATGCTTAGTAACCTCAGTTTCCCCAGGATGATCAAGCTGAAGGAGGACAAAGGCAAAACCAATTTAAGCAAGCCACATATCAAAGAAGCCCAGAGTTTATTACCTCTGCTTGGAGGTATTCTGCTAAGTACACCTGCTCCAAAAAAGTTCATGGGCTGGAAGCTCACATTCTCCTATATTGTAAATTATATCATTGATCATCTAGGAACTATACTGTTCATTTTTAGGTGTGTTGCAGTTTGTTACGATGCTTCATTAGTTAAAATCCCAATTGAATTTTTTTTTTTAAGACCCTGAAGTCTGATCAAATTGCACAGGCAAAAGCTACATGCATTTAAAATTCTGATATTTTGCCAAATTGTCCTCTAGAGAAGTTGCATAATTTATCTCCTACCAACAAAGTGTGAGAGTGACTGTTTCCTCACGCACTTGCCAACATTCTTGTTTTAATTTTAAATGTGTAGGTAAACGAAAGAATACTTCATTGTTGTGTTCATTTGCATTTTCAAAATTATGATATTGAGCAGCTTTCCATGTTTGTCCTTCACTTTTTTCTTCCTTCGCCCTCCATCCCTCCCTCCTTCCCTTCCTTCCTCTCTTTCCTTCTTTCACTGATTTATAAGATATTTTCATATGAAGCAATATGTATTGAAAAAGCTTTATTCATGTTTGTTGTGTATCTTTTGACTTTATATGTGGTATTTTTTCCTACAGAAGCTTTAAATTGTGAGACAATTCCAATAGATGAATGTCTCTCTCTTTTTTAATGGTTTCTGGGTTTTATGTTTTCCTTAAAAATACCTTCTTGACAGAAGTTTTAAAATTCCAACCATTTTGACTGTGGTTAACCGAACAAATATGAGCACTTTCTCTCATGAATGATAACAAATATATAATACTAATATAGGGTATTAATAATTGAGTGGGTTGGGGGAAAATACATCAAATGTAAGATATAGGCTATAGTAAAAGTAATATTTTGATGATGCTCTTTCATAGTTTGTAACAAATGTTTCACAACAATGAAAGGTGTTGGTGGTGGGGAGATAAATGGGAGCCCTGTATGATGATATGCATGTTTGCTTTGTAAATTCACAAGTTCTACTATACACTTATTGTTTATGTATGTTAAAAAAAAGAACTTAAGAAAGGCCAACCATTTTAAAATTCAGTTTCCTTTTTTAATTAAAAAAATTTTTTTAACTTTATTTTTAAAGAAGCTTTAGATGACAGAAAGGTTACATCGAAAATATAGGAGAGTCCCAAAAACACCACGCCTCCCTTTCTCACATTTTCCCCTATTAATGACATCTTTCATTAGTGGTATATTTGTTACAATTGATGAACAAATATTGAAACATTGCTACTAACCATGGTCTATAATTAACATTATAGCTTACACTTTGCACCGTACAATTTTATAGGTTTTGACAAAATGTATGATGGCCTGTGTTTGTCATTGCAATATCATGCAAAACAAGTCTAATGTCCCCAAAATGCCCTCTGTTCCACCTATTCTTCCCTCCCCCTCTCCTCAGAACCTCTGGTGACCATATTTTTATATCAATGTTACAAGTTCTTCCATTACAACAATAATAATAAGTCTACTTTGGTCCATAGTTGCTTTCCACCTTATGTTAGTTCATTCCTCAATCTTGAGGATTTGGGGAATGGTGATACCCACTGTGCTTCCGATTGAGAGGGGGCTTAGATCCCATGGGACAGATGGATGGAACTGTCTTGCTTGCAGTTGTAGAGACTCTCTGTTTTTTGGGGATGAGCGTTGTCCATCATCATCTTTTGTTAGTTGTCCTGGGTGAGTCCGATGAACTGGAAAGTAGGTGTTGGCTGAAACTCTGCTGAGATTCAGGGCTCAAATGACATATGGACAGGCCAAAGATTTAAGTCTCTGCAAATTCCTTATTTTAAAAAAAATTATGTTCTATGTTTGTTTTATCTATGACATGGTAAGTAGAATAAGCAACCCAAGAAACCCTAGAAAGCAGGAGAAGATCCTGTGTCTGGGCCTCCATGGCCAGCCTCGTGCTTCCCTTGCCCTGTCATTTTGTTCACCTCATGCTTTGACTCCAGTTCATGACCCCTGACTCGGATGTAATTTATGTGGATGACGTCTTGGGATGCTTCTTGGGCCTGTAGATCTCAGTCTGGTGCAATGATGTTTGTTGAGTGAATGTATCAAAGGACCAATGAAGAAGTTTATGTGTCTGGGTAAGAGTTATAAGTGTTAACTGCCATTATTTTTCAAGTGCTGAGTAGAAGTTGCCTTTTTCACAGGTCAAAATGCTTAAATCGTTGAGGTTACTGATGGTGAGAGCAAAAATCGATTTCTAAAATTCTAACAGGAAACTATAAACAAACGAAGAAAAATTTTATTTAGCTATATACTACTTTATAATATTTGAAAAAGGTTGAATTAGAAGCAATTTGTTTTAAATAATTGGCATTGTCTATCTGGGCTGTGGGATACTTGACTTCTGACCTGAGAGGTTTGGGGCGGGAAACATAGTGAGACTCTCACACTATACGGAATGACTCCTGTTCAGTGTCTGTGCCATTTCCTTACATTCTCTTCCCTTCTAGCATTATGTCTACCACATGCCATTCAGACACAGTTGTAATTGGTTTTTGTTTTTTTCTTTTGCATTTATCACAAAACAACCAAGTCATTGCTAAACTTGTATGTTGTATTTTTCCCATTATGATTTTTTTTTTTTTTTGTCAAAATTTATACCAATTTTTGTTAAATGGAGAGGGGTCTTATATTAAGTGTTCCAAAGGGGGCTGGTGGTTTCATAATCAGCCATTGACTAACAAAGCTTCTGTTTTCTTTCAAGTCTATCCAAACCAAGCCATAAGAAATAAATACTATTTTTTGAAGACCTCAAATATTCACTGTAATATTTAATAGCATTGATTGTAGGGAAATTCAGATACTTGATTTAAATATTCTATGTTATATTTTAAAACCATTGTCTCCTATCATGTCCTCAAATAAAATGGAAGAAAGCTGGACTCCATCTTCTGAGATAATTTTTCACAGATTTGGAACATTTATTAAATCTTGTAAACTGGTGAGCTGGATGGCTCCAATTCATGAGAGATGAATGTGTACATCTCTTTCCAACTTTGTTCTAGGACCTCATGTTGGTAGCTTGAAATGAGCCATGATGGGAGTATTTATATCACAGAAATTGGCAAATGCTACAAATCAGGAATTTAGTTTTTGGCAAGCCATCTTACTAGCACACATACATCCTACAAAAGGAGGTGAGTATTAAGCTATTAGTTGAATAATTTCACTCTCTGTATTCATTTTAGTGAATATCTAAGGGATTAAATATCCAAAAGGTCAAAATTTTGGCTTCAAATTGTAGAACACATACTTAGTTCTTGACTTAGCAAGTGTGATTTAGCAATAAATACAGTTTTAAAAAAATTTTTTTAATTAAAAAAAAAAATTTAGGAGGTACCAGGTAATGAACCCAGGACCTCATAGATGGAAAGCAAGCACTCAGTCACTAAGCTACATCCATTCCCCACTGAGAGTTGATTTTTCCATTTGTAATAAATATAGTTTTACCTGGAAAAGGCAATGAAAGTTTTGTAGGTCTATTTCCTACCTATGAAGAATTTCTGCTATAGGATAGCTGATATTTTTGTCTGCCCTATAATTCTTCCTTCTTCTTCTGATAATAGCATCTTGATTTCCTTTGTGGTAAGGCTTCTTGCCAACTCTTAGTCCACATGACTTTGGTTGGAGGAATTGTTGATCCCATGCCCACCCACCTCTCCTGTTCTACATGTGCACACATGACCCAAATCTTACCCATGACAGTGCTACATGCCCATAGGCATAAGATTTGTGCAGGGGTGGGTATATGACTTAGTTTTGGCTAATGGGATTGCTGCTTCTCCCTGGCCACAGCAGTAGTGTCAGGGGTACATACTTGACTCAAGCTAGCAGGAATCCCAGAAATTGCTGGTGCTATCAAGAAAGAGGCTATTCTTTCCATTTCTGTTTCTTGGTTGGTGTAGTATAAGACTAGAGCGTGGGTAACTATCTTTGCCACCAATTCAGGGAGAACTTGCCTGGGAGTATGAAGCCAGCACAAAAGCAGACAGAATTGAGCTATGGAGAGAGATTCCTGATGGTACCATCTGTGCCTGAAGCTAGTTATACTGAATCAATTCATTTCCTTTTGGCTTAAGCCATTTTGAATTAGTTTTCTCTCACTTGTAACTGAGAGTTCTGATCAATGTAATTCCTTTCTATAATATCTCTATTGAATACTCAATAGCCAATTCTTAAATACATCTAGTGATAGGGCCTTCACTATTTTGTGAAGTAGTTAATTTCCTTTTTGACAATTCTGAATATTAGAAAATTCTTCGTTGATCCCAAAGTTATTTCCACTCATTGGTCCTATATCTGTTACCAAGGGCAACACTGGTGTTGTATGTGTACATTGAATTCTTTATCTGTCTTCTTACCCTTTATGAACTCTGAGTTAATTATCATGCCCCTGCTAAATCTTCTTTAGCTAAACACACCCAGAGTGCTCCCCCCTACCTAAGTTCCTGCATGAATCTCATCTTCTGATTCATAATCTTCTGGCCATTCAACAGATGATCAATGACTCTTGTAAAATGCAGCACATTCATAGGCCAAATATTTGTTATAAGGTTGAGCAGTTTAGAGGAGAGAGTGATTATTCTCTTGTTCTACTTGTAAGTCTGACTGTAAGTGAAAGGCCTAAGGGAGAAAATGTATGCTTAAGATTTGGTTTCCATTTTTATTTCTACTTCTGTTTCTATTATTTTACTCCTTTATGGTTTATTTTCTCTTTTCACCCAAGTGTCCTCTTGCCCTTTTCCTTCTTCTCTCTCTGCCTCATCTCCACTGTCTCCATCCCCCCGTTCCTACCCACCTCCCACCCCATCTGGCTTATTACAACAGGCAGTAAAGAAAGAATTTGAATCATATATTGAGTTGAAGTACAAAATAAATAATAAGCTTAAAATGCCACCTCTTTTCAGGGTTATTTGTTTTTATTTCCGTAGACTAAGTCCCTGTTTAGTTTGAGTCAAATAATTAAAACTCCAATTGTTTTAGCTGTCGTTGAAACATAGGGGGATGGTGCCTTATTGGTGTCCCTGAAATGGTATCATGTGTTAGGGCTCCTACTTCACAGCCAGAAATCTCCAGGGCCCTGCTTTAGCAACCTGCCCCGCTGCCGTTCCACTTAGGGCTGTTGTTCTGAGTTTGGTGACTTCCAGCTGTGTTTTTGCCTTCTTATTCTTAAAGAAACAAAAATACTTCTTTGTCTCAATGGAAGACAAATAGACAAAAACAAAATAAAAACAAAAACAAAAACAAAAACCTGGAATTCTGATGCTTTCCTCCTGTGAAATGGACAGAGGTCCTCCTTTCACCAGGACAGAGACAAGGACCAGAGCGTCCTGAGTGGTATCTAAGACAAGAATGAAGGTTACATTTCACATATTACAATGCTTTGTGATCACTTCAAGTATTTTGGCCATTTTAACCACTAAGTCCTACTCCGCGGGTTTGATTAATCAATCAATCAATTAATCAATCATCCTGACATGTTCATCAAAAATAGCTAAAAGGAACAGATCAATATCTTTATTTTCATTTCAGGTACATACTTTCTGTCTGTTTTTAGCATTCTTTTGATATTGTTGATAAGGTTTTTGTGGTTGTAGTTTCCCAGAGACTAGCTCATTTCTTGGTTCTCAAGAAATGTTTTGTAGTTGTTTTAAAAAAGCCAGCACATAGGTATAAATATTCAAAAGAATATCTCAAAGTTACTTAAAACTGCCATGGGATGGGAGTGAGTGTAAGCTTAAGTGGCCAAGTGCCTGCTTCCCATGTGCGCAGTCCTAGGTTCAATCCCCGTACCTCCTAAAAACAACAAAACAAAACAAAACAAAAAAACACCAGAAAAAAACCTGGCATGGGAAATTCCAGTTCTTTACCAAGTTTAATGGAGTTTTGCTATAAGAACTGTTTATGGAGGAAAATTTATGATAATGCAGCTCTATCTTGTACTAAATCCTAGGATATTCACTTCTCAGTGGTGGAAGAAAGACCTTTTCATGCATGGCTTCCCCGACCTACGTCAGCAGACCACCGGGCTAGCATTATGGTGGCATCCCTGATTTCCTCAAGCAATGGACGCTTTTCACCAAGCTGGCTTCTCCTCAAGAATCAAGGCGCACTTTTTCTTTCCTTTTAGTTTTGTTTTAAGAATCTTTTCCAGATCACTTCCCAGTCTCTTTCCATGAAACCACCATTGGTTAATGGAAACCACGGGTACTTGATGGAGTAGGGCACAATGGTAGCTCCCTCCATCTGTTTTCTTCTTTGAACAAATAGGTCTTTTCTAGGGCTCTGCTGGTGGTTCGAGCCTTGGCAGTTACTTTCCCTAAAAACGTGTCTTATGAGAGCAAGCGGTCTCCCTAAGAGAATGAGCACCTTTCAGAGCCCTTTCTGTTTGTTTAGTTTTTTGATTATATGAAGTACATTAAAAACAGTCCAAGCCCCATTAACATAATTTTCATGCATGTTAGTTCTGGCAAACACACTAGGCAGGAACTGTATGATAAATGAGATAAATAATTTTGATGGAGCAGTGAAATAAAATAAACTTTTGCTATTTAAGAAAACAAACCATGGCTAGTGGTGTGTATGGGGATCAGTTTGTGTTAGGGTGGCATTCTGAGGGTGGCCTCTCATCCTTAGAATGTTCTGGGGAGAAAGAGCTGCTGTCTAACTCCAACAAGGTCTAGCTGCAGCTTTAAAATAAAATACAATGAAGCCTGTGGTCCTTTATTTAGGGGTTGATTATCCAAGCTAGGGATATGTGAGGGTCACTTTTACTTCTCCTTGGCTGCCTTTTAGCACTTTGCCTAAAGAATGGGCAAGGGCACACTGAGAGCTGAAATTCGTGGAAGTTCACGTTGAGACTTGTTAACACCTCTGGGGAAGAAGTTGTTAGAAGTTGAGTGGATTTTCTCTAACAACTTTAATTTTGCTTTGGTAGCAGTTTACAGATTGTTGTATGAGCAGGTCCTACTAGAAGTGTCTATCAGAGTAAGTAGTAGAATCAGAGGTTCGTAGAACTCGGGCCAAAAATATAAACTTCTTGTAAGATAGGCCTGGAAAACACTTCTCAAAAAGATATAGTCGTTGTGTGGCCCCCAAATTATGAAAGCTAGAAAAAGCCTCAGATGAGGTCTTAGTTTTAAAAATTATTATATTTTTAGAATTTTTCAGAAACGGACCTCTGAAAACTAAGCTGTATTGTTTCACAGTGAGTCAGTCTGGGTTTTGTATCACTGAGACCTTCTTCAGCACAGAGCTGTGTTTCTTGCACAAGAAGTGGAAAGGACTACATAGGTATTCATGCCCTGGTAGAAGGTGGCAAAATTATACCTGGCCTTGTTTGGATTTTGGTTTTACTTCTCAGAGACTGATCAACCAGGAGAAAGTCAGGCAATATATAAAGAAAGTAAAATTGATGAGAATTTTGGGATGATTGATGGATTTCAAATATCCATGCCAATGCTGCCATCATTACACGGCCAGTAATTGTGAACCAGTTATGCACTACATGTGACAGGGAGCCCTTGAGTTTCTGTTTCTAAATTCGTGGAAAAAATATAGCACCTTGTCGCCACCACCCACTACACATTCCAGTCTGCCTATAGCTAAACTAGCCATTGGATCTGCTGCTGTAATCAAGCCTGCATTATCTCAATAGCTTAATGCTGACAATTGCCTTAAAGGAGGTTTTTTCAATGCTGGGAAGATGGTGGCATCTGTGACAGCATGGTTTTGGATATTCCCAAATTCTCCACATAAAGACAGAGAATGAATTGTATGCTATGTGAATTATATCTCAATAAACTTACACACACACACACACACACACACAGAGGAAACCTCAGGATCCTAAACTGCAAGGGAAGGAAAACAAACAGGCAGAGCAACAAGAGGGCAAAACCAAAAATCGATGAACCCTAAAATCTAAGCCAGAAAGCCTGTACCTTTGGTGCCTATGTGGGAGAAATCAGAGAGAAGTATGGGGCATCAGATGGATTTGAAAACGGAAGAACCCCGAAATAGATGAAACATTGTCACTGGAAACCACAGCAGATCAATTTGCAAATGACAGGGAAAGCTGTCAGGCGTTTTGCCTCCTCCAGTTGCTGGTGAGTGCAAGGGTCTTGCCGTAAAGCTGGAAAACGTGCCTGGAGCAGTCGAGCCCCTGTGAGCTCTGGAAACTGGCCCACCAGGCTCTCCTCCAGTGTAGTGCCCACACCAAAGAGATGAAGAAAATGTTCTGATAGAAATGGATGGGTGGGGAAAACAAAGCCAGGAAATAGTAGAAATCAAGCTGATTATTATATATATCAGCCTTTACATAATTGGAACAGTTTTGGATTTACAGAAAAATCAAGAAGAAAGTAAAGAGATTCCTATAATTAGTATTAACATCTTACATGTATGATACATTTTTACAGTTACCAAACCAATATCGACATTTTATTATTAGATAACGTTCACAAATTACTCAGAGTAAAGTAGGAGAACTGCACAACTAATAAAGTTAAAAATTCTTCCATTATCCACCTAGAGGTGTGGTATGAATATTATGCTTAGGGAAACACTAGATTTATAGCTTAATGTGCATGGGCTTTGAAGAAAGAAGGCTTGTGTTTGATTCTTGGCTCTGATATTTTCTAACTATGTGAAAGCAGTTTACCTAAACCAAGCCCTTCTTCCTCGTCTGTAAAATGGGTATAAGCAAACCCACTTCATAGGATCCTTGAGAGAATGGTATAAAATCATGTTTGATAAGGTCTGGGCTCAGAGAACATACTCTATGCCCTCTTCCTAGGTCCCTCTATATTCTGAGTTTTAATCTAGGTTCAACATAACTTGAGATATATCATTCAACCTATTTGAAAAGTTCCCTATTTTCTATCTATTTAGCAGTGATAACCTTTGATTTTATGTCTTACCAATCTTACCAAACAAACCTTAGTAATTAGTAAACTGATGATCAATGGGAACTGCTAGCCTCAGCTGGAAGCAATATAAACTTGGAATGAGCTTGGAATATTTGTCTACATGTAGCTTCACGAATGCTCAGACAGCAACTTCTTCACTCTGACTTTGAAAGTGTGTTTCAGGAAGTTCATACTGAAAAGAAAGCTGTATTTTCTTCCTACCTCTGACTAGCTACCACATACAATTTGCCCTTTGCCATTTGAATATACAAAGCTGTGTTAAAACACACAAAGTGAATTGACTAATTATCTGGACACTTCAGATCAAGAAACACCAGACCCTAAATAAATAGCTCATTAGGGTGACAAAAATTTTTCTTGAGTTATCCAGAATAAATCTTTGCTTTACATATCAATGATGTTAGGAGCACAAAGAACAAAGGGTTAAAATGTAAGTGAGAGTAGTTGCAAGTCACAAAGTTCAGGTATTTTCACTTCCTGTCATGTAAGTGCCAATCTTGCCTTATTCTGGGTATAGTTAGTTCTGAGTAGTTTACAGGGACAAAAGTCAGGCATTTTAGGGAAAAAGAATTGATGCCTATCTATTAGGAGCCTGATCAATCCATAGCCATATAACTATGGCTGTCTGCTTTTCATGAGGATGGAAATCACTTAGTCCTTGAGCCAATCATAATTCCTCTTTTTACTCCTTTGAAGAGAAATTTAATTCTTTGTGCATTTTTAAAAACACAGGACCTCAAAGAGGAAATTTCATGTTAAGTGAAACAGGAGACTGTTGACTATCGATCATAATATGTAGGTGTCCAGATAATGGCTTATGAATCTGGTCTGGATGTGTGGGTTGATTGGAAAACCTTGCTAGAAACTGTTACATCAATTTCAATGGATGGCTGAACTTATTTTAATTAAGAAACAGAGAATTTAAGGAAAACTCTTAGCTCTAAATAAAAGTAACTGAAAATGTGTAACGGCATTGGAGCTTACAATAAAATGTGCATCAATACTCACAAACATTGAATATTGTGGGAAAGACAAAAGAAACACCAATAATATCACAAGAACACAGTGACTTTAGAGCTTGGTGAATAAGTGAGTTCAACTGGAACTGTCTACTACTAACTGATGGAAAATTTAAACCTAACCATTTCTTAGTGTAGAAATTAAGAAATGGGAGTATAATTCTGGTGGTACTGCAAATTCTGATGGTACCCAAGATATGATAAACCAACTGCAACGTGAGCTCAAACATGGACCACTAACTACACACTTTATTGGAACTCTACATGTTTCTAGACTGTCTAGGTGAAATTTTAGGGATTTTTTACAATCCATCTGGCAGATATACCTCTTGTTCCCTGCAATGATTATTCTAACTCCACAGTTCTAGAGAACCTGGTGGGAGCTAGTTGATTATTGAAACATCTTTTAACTGGGCAATCGGGATTTGAATTGG
>JAQZBX010044344.1:0-21386 GCA_029593785.1 Cabassous unicinctus
GAGAGAGGTGTTCTGCCACCAGCGCCACCTCGGTTCCTGGTTTTCGGAGCATCTCATCTTGTCTCTCCCCTGTGTCTCTCTCCTGTTATGTCATCATCTTGCTGCCTGGCTCCCAGGGCCTGGTGGTTCACCGGCACACAGAGCCTGGCAGCCCATGCACCTTCTGTATATATGTTTTTATTTTACTGGGAGGTCCCGAGGATCAAACCCAGGTCCCCCCATATGGCAGACGGACGCCCAACCATTTGAGCCACATCCGCCCCCGGGCTGGTTACTCTTGGTCAGAGCAAAGTGACCATAAACACATATGTTTGAGTCGTTGTTTCATTTGGGACTCTAGCAAGAAATAGATGGTATAGTGAAATGGCTAATTGAAGAGAGTTTAATGAGTGGCCTTTTTATGGAGATCTGGGGAGGGTCAAGGAAATCAGAAAGGGATGGAAAAGCACTCAGAGACGAGCAACAGTGAAAAGCATCTTCTATCTTATGATTAAAATGTGGTAGTCTATGGAGCTCACCTACTTAGAGATAATGTGCCAGCTGGAAGACTCAAGCATCTGACTTTTGGGGTGGCCATTTCCTCCTTATTGGATCGTCTACTGGTATTATTAAACCTACTTTACATGAGGCATGTTAAGCATTTTCCCAATACCACACGTCTAGTAAATGGGGAAACTGAGATTTGATTCTAAGCATCATGTCCTTTCTGGCTCCAGCCAATACATGTGCCATTCAAGGCTGTGAGAAATTGGAGGAGGGGTAGCACCATCATTACCTGTCCCTTTAATCAGGAAAGCAAAATCTACCTTAGACATCCCCAGCAGACTTCCGCTTATTTCTCATTCTACATAGTCATCCCTGGCTGTAATGTAGGCTGGGAAGGCAAGTGTTTAGCTTTTTCATCATTTATTGAGGAAGGCAACAAGGGAATAGGGATTTGGGAATGACTCTTGGGACAGTGAACTTGAGACTGACTTCTTTTACTTACAGATTTTGTGGCATAGTCTGTCTTTAGGTAGCTTTATACATTCTATCTAGTTATAGTCAAGTAATAAAAGACTCCTTGATTTCTGGATGTTTAAGGTGACAGCATATCTCTGATCTATCATGCATTGATTGTGCAATTTAATGCTGAAGGCATTTTTATTTTCTCTGTCTCCGGATTCTTGAGAGACACTTCACTATATAGCTGCTGGGTGCTAACAGTACTGCCTACAGAGACAGGATTAGAGGTTAAGAGTGGAAAGCCCTGAGCACACTCCCTGGCACATAGCAGCATTCAGTAAATGGTGACTCTTATCATTTTCATCATTTCTACCTTCAGATGCGACTTGGATGACAGAGGATCTTTGGAGGGAAGCAGCTGGCTATGCAGATGGTGTTGACAAATGGGGTCTGGTTGTGTGAATCCTGGCTTAAGACACCAGACTGATGCATTCTTGGTTAAAGGTGGAGAATGGATGGAGGGCAGAATGCATTTGATGAGAAGCTAACAGAGAGAATGCTTTAAACTGTGTAGGGAAGGAGAGGGAGAGAAAACAGTAATCAGATAAATCAGTAAAATCAGGTCTCCAGAGAAGAGGAATCATGAATTAAAAGGATGAAAGTGAGAGGGAACTGTGGTGGGTCACACAAAAGACAGCTGGGGAGGGATCTGGAGATTGTAATAGTCTATCCATTGCCCTATCATTGGACTTATGTTATTGTATAACAATTGTGTCATATTTACACTTACTTTGCCTTGCAAACACAATCTGAGATAAGACAAGTATCATATTCATTTTCTAAAAGGGGAGATATGGTGGTTTGAAGCTGCTATGTACCCCATAAAAACATATTTTTAAATCTAATCCATTCCTGTGTAAATCCAATGTAAGAAGGACCTTTTGATGAGGTTACGTCAATTAAGGTGTGACCTACCTCAATCAGGCTGGGTCTTAATCCTATTACTGGAGTCCCTTTTAAGAAAGTGAAATTTAGACAGAGAGAGAAAGCCACAAGAAATAAGAAACTGAAACCAATAGAACCTGAAAGAGAAAGGAAAGATCAGAAAATGCCACCATGTGCCTTGCCATATGACAAAGATGCCAAGAATAGCTAGCAGCCAGCCCCAGAATGCCTATCTTTGGGAAGAAAGCATTGCCTTGATGGTGCCTTGGTTTGGACTTTCTTTTAGCCTCAAAATTGTAAGCTAATAAATTCCCATTGTTTAAGCCAACCCACTTCATAGTATTTGTTTGAGCAGCCTACAGAACTAAAACAGGAGGGAAGTAGATTCCAGACCTACAGATGACATCTAGTCTAGATGAGGGGCTTTGACGAAGAAGAGATGTTCTCGGGCACCTGCGTGAGGGGTCTAGGGATAATAATAGTATTGTTTATATTGTACTTACTCCGTTCTGGGCACTGTTCTAGGAATTTTACTTAGATTACTTCATTTAATCTTTACAACAGCCCAATTGGGTAGATAGGATTATCTTCCCCATTTTACAGTTGAGGAAACTGAAACACAGGGGTGTTAAGTGACTTGCCCAAGGTCACTCAGCTCATAAGTGGTTTCAACCCAGCCAGTCTGGCTCTGGAGGCTAGGCAGATTCCCTGTGTTCTACATAGATAAGTTATGTTGGCTTAACTATCTTTTTCTTTGATAAGGTTACTAGCCTGGCAATTAAGAGAAATATGGTTGCAATATGTACTTCCATTTGAGAATATTTGGTTCTACTATAAAAGATGAATAAGTTTGTAAAATATAGGTTAAACATTTTAAGATGTATTAGGTATAGATAAGCAGTTAGTAAGGAGAGCTTGTGTGTGTTAAACACAGATAGGAAGAGATGGAAGGACAAAAAGATAACTAATATTCATGAGGTACTTGTTACTAAATATTCATTATATACTAAATATGCATGGCATATATGAGATACTAAATATAAAGGAGGCATAAAATATTCAGGATACACTAATTATGCATGAGCACATAATATTCATGAGGCCCTAATTGGGCTACCCATTGGTGACATCGTTCTGGCCCATATGTACTCTGCATAAGAAGCACAAGTAAAACCCAGGGCTGTTTATCAGGCTAACTGGCGAGCTGTAGCTTGACCAGAGGTACTTCTCTCTGCATCTCTTCAATGGAACAAATGTGTGTCATGTGTCCAGGGCACCTTCTGTCCATGGGCCCACTGGTTCAAATCTCAATTCTGGTCATTGTAACTGTATCAGACACACAACAAATACACACATACACATACACACACACACACCAAATGAACATTGTTAACCCAGGAATCAGGCAGTGTAGTATGTCTACCCTGCATGCACCCTATCCTATGTGTGTTAACTTACTCCCATCTTTTCCCCCTTCTTTCTTGCTGTGTTATAAATCTATTTTAATAAGTTATGTGGTTTGAGCATTTTAATTTTGTCTATGAACTTTTCTGTTCCATGACCACCTGGTAGTATATTTGAAGTATATCTAGAGCTTCTATGACAAATACCACAATATGGGTTGGCTTAAACAATGAAAATTTATTGACTCACGGTTTTAAAGGCTAGAAGTCCAAAACCAAGATGTTGGCAAGTCCATGCTTTCTCCCATCACATGACCATCTCTGTCCCTGATCTCCTCCTGTGGCTTTCTCTGACTTCTGGCTTCTCTTTGTTAGGTGCCCTATTAGGTGCCCAGTAACTCACCCTGATTCAGTTTGGCCACACCTAAATAGGCTCTTAAAAGATCCTATTCACAAATGAGTCTACCCTTAACTGATAATACATCTTCAAAGGGTCCTGTTTACAAATGGGTCCACAGCCACCGGAACGTGGATTAAGATTAAGAACATGTCTTTTGTTGGGGTACATGATTCAATCTACCATATATGGCATCAAGATAATTTCCTACACCTCGATGGTAGATGTAGGCTATGGGAACCTCAGCAAGGCACCTGACAACCATACGTGAGATCTTTGTAGGCAAGGCAGATATGAGCTGGGTGGTAATCCAAACAGCAGAACACCTGGCCTGCTGCTGGTGGCAGTATGATGGGACCAGTGCCTCAGGAAGGAGGTTTCTGGCAGTGCTCCAAGGGCTTTCTCCCTGGTATGTGGTGGTGACTCAGGTCAAGGCATGTTAACCAAATTTAAAGATGTAAATATCAAAAGATTTTCATGTAGGAGAGGGTTTTTCCATGCCTGAGTCCATTTGTCAAGCTGTGGGAAATTAATTCTATATCAGGGAAAATGGTGTCTGACAGGGAGGGGAAGTGTGGGGATTGATCTATGGGATATAATGGGGTTGGGAATTAGGGGTATAGAGTAGAAACAGTTGAAAAGCCGGAGACAGAGCAGTTGAGTCCGTGGAACTCTAAGTGAGGTGAGGCAGGGAAGAATGTGATAGGGTCTAGCCCCAGGAGATGAGTAGGACAGGAGGGAGGTGAGGCAGCTGGTCCCAGCTAGGAGTACAGGAGGTGAGCCAAACCCGGGATGCCCCAGTGATTCCAGCAGAGGGGACCAATGGTTTCCCTGGGAAAGATTTAAAGAAGTTGCTGTGCCATAGCATCCTGTGTACCAAATCTCTTCAGTAGCAAATCTCTGCCTTAAAAAAAAAATAGTGTCAAGATCTGCTATGCTTCTGATAGGCTAGCCTGGCTCACTACAAGTTATCGATAGGTATTGATAGAAAGAGGGGTCACCTCAAAGAGGGGTCATCACATGGGATCTTGCCCTTACTGTTCCTAAGCAGTTCCAATCCCATTTCCTCCAAACTCTAAATTATTGTGATATGAACCTTTGGACTGGGACTTTGAAACCTGGCTTCCATTAAGAAGTAGTTGTCACATTTTTTTTTTCACTTCAACCCACAATAAGAAATACATTTTACTTCACAATCCAGTAAATGCATACTAACATATACATATATACGAAACTGAAACAAGTTTCGTGAAATTTATCCTTACTACATTTGATGAACTCTAAAATATTTCATTCCTTCCATTAAAAGAATGCTAATTACAACACACTCAATTGATGTTCATCCCATTAATGGTTGTGACTCAGAGTTGGAAAAAATAGTGTTAAAGGATTTGGGCTTGACTTTTATCCCCCTCCCTTCCCCTCCCCCCCTTTTTTTGCTGTTAATATCCTGTGCTTCCTTGGGAGAAACTGCTTCCTAACCTGATCCCATGGAACCCAATCCCTGACACCAACCAGATGCCTTAATTTCTTCCTCACAGAAAGACCAGAGGAAAATGAACAATCACCGGGAGACATAAAACTTATGACCCAAATAATTTGCATTTATTTCTTCATGTAATTCTCAGAATTGCCCTATTTATTAGGATATTTTTATCCTTCTTTCACAAGTGAAAGAAATGGGGATCAAAGAAGTTGCACGATTTATCAGTGGTTACACAGGTAGTAAGTGGGATGATTGGGACTTGAATCCAGGACTGTCTGACTACAGCTTCAAGACAAGGCGCCTCTCTGCTGTTCCATCCAGATTCCCAGCTCCAAATCTCTCTTATGTGGAAATCCTGGGGCCCCACTGGTTCCCTTCCATTTTCCTCCTGAATCCCAACCCTCTCTTTGCTATATATGCCACTGGAATAACTAGAGAGTAGAGATTTTAGGTAGCAAATATCTTTGCCTTGTACAGGTATGTCTGGTGACTGTCCTCAGCCCTGTGGGTAACATTAAATTTAACCTAATCAAATTCTCAGAAGCAACATTTTGACTGATGCAAGAACTGACATCACAGATGCAGCTGCCTGTTGTGTTGTCTCCAAAGGCATATGACAGTCTTCCTTCTTAATTAGTAACAGGATGTATGTACGATTTATATCCCTAAGCAATGCTTCTCCAGCAGGTGATGTCTCAATAGTTAGCATTTGAAATATTCCTTCATAAAACCTAAAATTAGTAAAATAGAATGTGAAGGACGATGTAGTAGACATACCAATCCCTGGTAAAATTCCTTATTTTCAATTTCTTCTTTATGTATGAAATAAATATGTAAGCCTATATACATAGATATCTAGAATCATATAATTTCATAGCTTTGGTTATGTTTATTCAGTTGGGGTGTGTGTGTCAATGTGTTTGTGCCTGAAAGGTGTTTTAAAATGGGCTGGCTTGGGGTGGTTTTATTGCTGAAAAGGACATGAATAATCCATGAATAAGTAGAAAAGATCCTAGAATTATTCCATAAGGAATGGAAGCCTGGTCACTTTGAAAATGCATTTATTTTTTTCTAGTTGCAAAACGAATACATAGTTATTATAAATAGTTTTGAAACAAAAAATATATAAAGAAAAAAATAGCATACTCTTAATACCAAATTAAGCACTGTTAATATTTTGGGTAAATGTCCCTCCAGTGTTTTTCAATATATCTCCTTAAACATATGTGTTCATATGTTTACAAAAGTGGGATCAAACTCATTGTACTGCAGCTGAAAATATAGTTTTATATCCTCTGCTTTTTAAAATTTACATTGTATCAAGAACTTTTCCCCATACCGCTAAATATTCTTTAGAAATATATTTTTTTGAATTTATACCTTTTTTGGACATTCTGACTTGTTTTTAGAATATTAAAAGTTATAGTTAAATATTGCTGTTTTTAATGTACCAATTTGTGCAATCATAGGAAAAACAAAGTGTGAAATTGGAAAACTATTGAGAACATAAACAATTCATGAAAAAGCAATTTAACATAAACATGACCTGTCTGCAACATGTTAGCTTATGAGGGCTCATCATGAACAGTGGGTTTTTTTGGACGACATAGATTTTGTTTACTCTCTATATTTGACTTTTCAAAACATACTTGTTCCTAATACCCTCTTTCTGTGCTCTTATTGGAATGCTACCCATGTCCCAGTGGCAACTGATGTTAGTTAATGCTGCTGATCAATTGGATCATTGGTGTCAACTTCAGAAAGAACACCTTTTATTAATGACATTCTTTGACTAATAGATTTCCCTTTAAATGTCAAGTTTCCAAAGTAAGATGTTTTAATAAGACCTTGTAGTTTCTATTTTAAAAAAGTTATTTCATAAAGAAAGAAGTTTGAAAGGAAAAAAATACTGCCATTTCCTATATTATCCTTTATTTTATAATGTGATGAAGCAAAAGAAGCAGAAATTTCTCTGGCCTGGGCTTTGTCTTGGGTGTGGACATACCTGATTTGTATTCCAGCAGAATGCAAATCCTTCTTTCTAATTGTTCACTCTGGACTGGAGTTTTGTTTTTTCTGGATCCATTTAATATTCCCCATAAAGGTCTGATTTTTGTTCTGTGTTATGTTTATTATTAAACTAACTTTATAAAACAGTGGTTTTCAAACTGTGTTCCACAAGGCACTATGTTGGTGTTCTTCAAAACTACTTGCGGGGTTGAGACAGGCAAGATGGTGGCAGAGTAGGGAGATCTAAGGGTCAGCCTATCCTACAGTACAGTAAATAATCAGCCAGGATATGTATATATATATATACATCACCTGTTTGGGGGACTCAGGAGACCAGAAGAACACCATGTACTATCCTTGGAAGAATGGAAGGAGGAGACTGGCCAGCTGTGATGAAGATTTATGAGTAGAACCCTCCATGCTGCAGAAGCCAGTGTCCATCCTCCACTAGCAGAGCAGGCAGCCTTGGGAGCCACTCCCCGGCTGGAGTTGGAAGCTCCGTTTCCCAAGAACAAGGGAGGATGAGACCGCCAGGCACCAACTTTGACTATTGACTAGAAAATTTGGCTGGCTAAAGCCCAGTTCTAAGTACAGCTAAAGTTTGAACCCATCCAAGTCAGAAAGAAGCTGGTAAACTTTTGCCCCTGGCAGGAGGAAAAGTAGAGCTGAATGAAAATCACAGTGATTTCCTGGATGGTTGAGATTGGCTTCTTTCTGCTCAGGTCAGATTGCTGTCCCAGCCTGTGCCCCAACCCTGCCCTGGCATGAGAATAATGTGGGCAGAGCTGCATCGGTCTTTCAGGACAACTATAGTCAGTGGCAGCCTGCATGGCTTGGCTCTCTACACACACCCGTGGCTTTGTCCCTGTCCCTGGCAGGGGAGAAGGATGGGTGAAGCTTTGTCAGTTTTTTTCTGGGCAACTGCAGTCAGTTTTGGCCCGTACTGCTTGAATTGCTTCCCATGCACTGCTTGGATGTGGGCATTACTGCCCACATCCACAGCTTCATCGCTGCCCCTAGCAGGGGAGGTAGGTGGGTGGAGCTTCATCAGTCTCTCCAGACAACTGCAGGCAGTTTCAACATGCATGGCTTAGATTACTGTCCACACCATAAGATCCAATCCCGCCCTCAGTAGGAGAGGAAGGTAGGTGGAGCTTCATCAGTCTTTCTGGGTAACTGAGGACAGTTTCAGCTTATACAGCCCAGATTACCACCTGTACCCTCACTTCAACTCCACCCCCAACAGGGTTTAAAGGACAAGAAACAGATGAATAAGAGCTGAAAAAAATATCTGATTGGTTAAACACAAGCTCTTATAAAGTTCCAAAATAAGTTGAACCGAGTACCGAAGAGGAGCTTTCTTACAAAGCCAATCAACAAGAAAGCCCTAGGCTAAAGAGAGAAACTGAGCCCAGAATAAATACATTAAGAAAATAAGACACCAAGACACCATAAAAAAATGACAAGCCATACTGAGTAACAGGAAGATATGGCCCAGTCAAAGGAACAAATTAAAACCTTGAGACAACATATAGGATTTGAGACAACTAATCACAGATGTTCAAACAAATATCCTTACTAAATTCAATGTGATGGGTAGAGATTAAGAATAGTAAGAAGACACAGTGAACACAAAGAATTTGAAAGCATGCAAAGAAAAATAACAGATCTTATAGGAATGAAAGCCACAATAAATGAAATAAAAAATACACTGGAGGCATATAACAGCAGATTTGAAGAGGCAGAAGAAAGGATCAGTGAACTAGAAGACAGGGCCTCTGAAATTGAATACACAGAAAAGCAGATAGAGAAAAGGATGGAAAAAATAGAACAGAGTCTCAGGGAACTGAATGACAGCACAAGGTGCTCATACTTGTCATGGGTGTCCCAGAGGGAAAAGAGAAAGGAAAAGGGACAGAAAGAATATTTGAGGAAATAATGGTAGAACATTTCCCAACTCTTTCGAAAAACATAGATACCTGTGTCCAAGAAGTGCAATGTACTCTAATCAGAATAAATCCAAATAGAACTACACTGAGACACATACTAATCAGAATGTCAAACACTAAAATTAAGGAGAGAATTCTGAAAGCAGCAAGAGAAAAGTGATACATCACATACAAGGGTAGCCCAATAAGATTAAGTGCTGATTTCTCATCAGAAACCATGGAGGTAAGAAGGTGGTGGTATGATATATTTAAGATACTGAAGGAGAAAAAATGCCAGCAAAGAATTCTTTATCCAGCTAAATTGTCCTTCAAAAATGAGAGTGAGTTTAGAGTATTTACAGATAAACAGAAACTGAAACTGATAAACAGAGACTGGCGTTACAAGACATACTAAAGTGAGTTCTGCAGCTTGAAAGGAAAAACAGGAAAGAGAGGTTTGGAAGAGAGTCTAGAAATGAAGACTATCAGTAAAAGTAGGTAAAAGCATGAAAAGAGTGGTGAAAATAAGATAAGACATATGAAAGGACAAAATAAAAGACAAAGGACAAAATGGATGAAGTTAATACTGTCTTTACAAAAATAATATTGAATGTTAATGGATTAAACTCCCTGTGGTGGTTTGAAATTCTTTTATGAATCCCAAAAAGAGCTTATGTTTTTGAACTTATCCATTTATGTGGGTGTGAGACCCTTTCATTTGGACTATGTCAGTGAAGCATGACTCAGGTTGTTTCTGCCCTCTTGCTGGGTCTGGCATAAGTGGAGACACACAGAGGAAAAGGAAGCCAACCATATTTGATCATGCAATGTGAGAGAAAGGACTCCAGGTTTGCCCAGAGCTGAGCTCAAGGAGAGAAACCTCAAGAGGCTCAAAGAACTGAGGCCCAGGTAGAGATGAGCCATATGCCTGATAGCCACAGCTGAACCTGGGAAGAAAGTGAAGCAGCCAAGACTAAAAGAGGAGACCAAGAAAGGGACAAGCCCTATGCCTGATTGCTCACAGCTGAGCTCCAGGAGCTGGGCTATAAGAGATGGTAAGCCTGGAGGGGAAGGCTGAGACCTAGGCAGAGGTGGCAACCATCTTGCTTCACCACATGGCAGCTGACTTTGGTGAGAAAACACCTCTGATTATGACTTGATTTGGGCATTTCACAACCTCAGAACTGTAAGCTTTTACCCCTAATACATTTCCCATTATAAAAACCAACCCATTTATGGTACTTTGCATTGGCAGCCCTTTGGCAAACTAAATCACTCCCCAATCAAAAGACACAGACTGGTGAAATGGGTAAAAAATATGAGCCATCTATATGCTGTCTATAAAGACATATCTTGTAGACCCAAGGATACAAATAGGTCAAAAGTGAAAGGCTGGAAAATATATTTTACCACACAGTAACCAAAAATAACAACAAAAAACAAATGAACAAAAACCAAAAACCAAACAAACCTGGTGTGCCTATACTAATATCTGACAAAACAGACTTCAAAAGTAAAGCTGTTATAAGACACTAAAAAGGGCATTCTGTATTACTAAATGGGCAATTCACCAATAAGAAATAACAATCATAAATATCTATGCACCTAACCAAAATACATGAGGCAAACCCTGGCAAAACAATAATAGCTGGAGACTTTAATATACTACTCACATCAAAATTAGAGCATCTAGGCAGAAGATCAATAAAGAAATAGAGAATCTGAACAACTTGATAAAAGAACTTGACCTAACAGACATATACAGAACAAGCTCCCCAAAACAACAGGATGCACATTCTTTTCATGTGCTTATGGATCATTCTCCAGTATTGCCAATGTGTGGGTAATAAAACAGGTCTCAATAGATTAACAGAGATTGAAAATTTACAAATCCCTTTTTCTGATAATGGAATGAAGCTGGAAATCAATAGCAGGCAGAGGACTGGAAAATGCATAAGTGTATGGAGATTAAATAACACACTCAACCAGTGGGCCAAAAAAGAAATTAAGAGAAATCAGTACATATATCACAATAAATGAAGATGAAAACACACAGAACATATCAAAACTTTTGGGATACAGCAAAAGCAATGCTAAGAGGAAAAATTTTAGCACTAAACATCTTCATTAAAAAAGGAAGGAAGAGCTAATATTAAAGACCTAGCTACACACTGGGACCAACAAGAAAAGAACAGCACACTAATCCCAAACCAAGCAGAAGGAAAGAAATAACAAAAATTAGAGCAGAAATAAATTAAATTGAGAAAAAAAGCAATAGAGAAAATTAGTAAAACCAAAAGTTGGTTCTTTGAGATGATCAATAAAATTGACAAGCCCTTAGCTAGACTGTCAAAGAAAAAAAGAGAAGATGCAAATAAATAAAATCAGAAATGAGAGGGGGGACATTATCACTGACCCCATAGAAATAAAAGAGATCATAAGATGATACTATGAACAACTGTATGCCAACAAACTAGACAACATAGACGAAATGGATAAATTCCTAGAAATACACGAACAACCTACACTGACCTTAGAAAAATAGAAGACTTCAACAAGCCAATCATGAGTAAAGAGATTGAAACAGTCATCAAAAACCTCCCCAAAATGCAAAGCTGAGGAACAGATGGCTTCACAAGTGAATTCTACCAATCATTCAAAGAAGATTTAATACCAATTTTGCTCAAACTCTTTCAGAAAATTGAACAGGAGGGAAAGTTACCAAATTCATTTTATGAAGCCAGCATCTCCCTAATACCAAACTAGATAAGGATACTACAAAAAAATAAAGACCCATTTCCCTAATGAACATACACACAAAAATCGTTAATAAAATATGTAGTATTCAAATCTAACAGCACATTAAAAGAATTTTACATCATGATCAAGTGGGTTTGATCAAGTGGAATTGAACCCAGGACTTCGTACATGTGAGGCAGGCACTCAACCACTGAGTTAAACCTGCTTCCTTCAAGTGGATTTTATCCCAGGTATGCAAGGGTGGTTCAACACAAGAAAATCAATCCATGTAATACACCACATTAATAGATCGAAGAAGAAAAATTGCACAATCATCTAGATTAATGTGGAAAAGGCATTTGACAAAATACAGCATCATTTATTGATAAAAACACTCCAAAAGATAGGAATAGAAGGAAACTTTCTCAACATGATAAAGGGCATATATGAAAAACCCCTCAGTTAACAATGTAACCAATGGTGAAAGACTGGAAGATTTCCTATTGAGATTAGAAACAAGACAAGGATGCCCTCTGTCATCACTATTGTTCAATATTTTACTAGAAGTTCTAGCCAGAGGAATTAAGCAGGGAAAAAAAAAAAAGGCACCCAAAGTGGAAGGGAAGAAGTAAAACTTTCACTATTTGCAGATGACATAATCCTATACCTAGAAAGTCCTGGAAAATATACAACAAGACTACCAGAGCCAATAAATGAGCTCAGCAGAGTGAAAATCAGGACTGGTTCTATATAATAGTAATGAGTAATCTGAGGAGGAAGTCAGGAAAAAATATTCCATTTACAATAGTGACTCTAAAAGAATCAAATATTTATGGATAAACTTGTCCAAGGATGTAAATGACCTGTATTGAGAAAAGTATACAACATTGCTAAAAGAAATCAATGATGACTTAAATAAAAGTTATTCCGTGTTCATTAATTGGAAGACTAAATATCATTAAGATGTCAATTCTACCCAAATTGATTTACAGATTGAGCACAATTCTGATAAAAATTCCAACAGCCTTTTATCAAATTTATTTGGATGAGTAAGGGGCCCCAAATAGTCAGAAATATCCTTAAAAAAGAATGAAGTTGGAGGGCTCTCACTTCCTAACTTTAAATCATATTACTTAGCTACAGTGGTTAAAAAAAAAAAAAAAGATGCATGGTACTGAGAGTTCAGAAATAGACCTCACATATATGGTCAAGTGATTTTTGACAAAGGCTGTCAAGTCCACCCAGCTGGTTTATAACAGTCTATTTAACAAATGATGCTGGGAAAACTGGATAACCATATCTCAAATAAAGAAAGAGGACCTCTATCTCATACTTTATATAAAAATCAAGTCAAAGTGGATCAAATACCTAAATATAAAAGCGAGAACCATAAAAATCCTAGAAGAAAATGTAGGGAAACATCTTCAAGATTTTATGGTAGGTGGTGGTTTCTTAAACCTTACATCCAAAGCATGAGCAATGAAAGGAAAAATAGATCATTGGAACTGCCTCAAAATTAAGCACTTTTGTGCTTCAAATGACTTTGTCAAGAAGGCAAAAGGGCAGCTTACTCAATGGGAGAAAATATGTGAAAACCACCTATCAGATAAGGGTTTGATTTCCATGTTATATAAAGAAATCATAACTCAATGATAAAAAGATAAGCAACCCAATTAAGAAACGGGCAAAAGACTTGAATAGATATTTTTCCAAAGAGGAAATACAAATGGCCAAGAAGCACATGAAAAGATGCTCAACACCACTAGTTATTAGGAAAATGCAAATAAAAATACAATGAGATATCATTTCACATCTGAATAGAATGGCCACTATTAAAAAAACAGAAAACTACAAGTGCTGGAGAGGATGTGGAGAAACAGGAACACTCCTTCTTCACTGTTGGTGGTAATGTAGAATGGTGCAAACTGTGGAAGACAGTTTGGCAGCTCCTCAGGAAGCTAAATATAGAACTGCCATATGATCCAGCAATCCCACTACTAGGAATATATTTAGAAGAACTGAAAGCAAGAATGCCAATTGACATTTGTACCTCAATGTTCCAAAGTGGCATTATTAACAGTTGCTAAAAGATGGAACCAACCTAAGTGTCCATCAACTGATGAATGGATAAACCAAACATATATACATATGATGGATATCCACATACAATCGAATACTATTCAACTCTCAGAAGAAATGAAATTGGGATGCATATGACAACACGGATGAAACGAGGACATTATGTTGAGTGAGGTCCCTAGGAGATAGAATGAGGGTTGAGAAAAGGGAGCTGATGCTTAATGTATGCAGAATTTTTAATAAGGTTGAATATGAATGTTTGGAAATGGATAGATTGATGGTAACACATTATTGTGAATATAAATAACACCCCTGATTTATAAATGTGTTTATGGCTGAAAGGGGTAGTCTAGAGATGTATATGTTAATAGAAAGAAAGTTAAAGGAGAGAAGTGGGGTTGTATAACGTAGTGAGTGTTTTAGGTTGCTGCTGGGAGCAATGCATTAGAAACGGGTTCACTTTTATAATGGGAATTTATTAGGTTAAAAGCTTACAGTTCTGAGGCTGTGAAAATGTCCATATCAAGGCATCATCAGAGCTGCTGTCTCACTGAAGGTCGGCTGCTGGTGATCCTGGACTCCTTCCATATGACAAGGCACATAGAGGCATCTGCTTCTCTTCTGGATCTTGTTGCTTCAGCTTCTGGCTTCTCCGGCTGGTGCTTCTTTACTCCTGGTTTCCTCTCTCAACTCCTGGGTTCCGTCTCTCTGTCTCTGTGGCTTCTTTTTTTTTTTTCATGTTCTGTTTTCAGTCCTCTGTTTATAAAGGATTCCAGCAAGGGGACCAAGACACACCCTGGGTCATGCCTCACTGAAGTAATCCAATCAAAGTCCCCCCAATTGAATCCAGTCCAATCAAAGCTCTCACACCCACAGGAATGGATTAGCTTCAAGAACAAGCCACCCAGTTTATGGTACTTTATTATGGCACACCCGTTGAGGTGACTACCCTGAGTGGTCCCTCCTCCACGGAACCTGTACACATCACCTTAATGGGCAAACTTCCCTTTAATTTAACCAGACTTTGGTCCAATCAAGCCTGTAGCATTCAAAGCCCCAAAGATGCTACCCTGCCTGTTAATAGAACATTTCTAACATAAGGAGGATGGTGTTTTTTTGAGACAACGGGGGATATTTAGCATGTACCCTGTGCCTGATTGCTTTTCAGCCCTCAGTGTCAGCACTCTTGCTAATGTGTCTAACTATCCTAGCATCTTAAGCTGCAGGAATGAGAAGTTCTGGGTTGGAAAGGTCAGCCTTGCCAGAAAGAGATTCTATCCTTGTTAACATGATTTATCTCTGTGGTTTCTACCTTTTCCTCTAGGTTTTGCTCACTGGACCCTTGGCTCACCACTTCTTTTATTTACTGAAATTTGGGAGGTGGAGGCAGAAGAGGAAAAGATTTTAAATTTGAATTCCCACTGTTTAGGGCCCAGCACATAATTTTTTTGGTAATTGGAAATATTTGGATAAGACTAAATTTTTATTTTCTCTTTAGGAGATTAACCTTATATTTCAGTTATCCTATCATCATTCAAATCCACAATAAGTTTGTATGTATCAAGATTTTGTAATATAGGACTCTTCTAGGTAGGACTGGAGCTTATTTAGTTAGATATATTCAGCATTGATGATGTGTAATATGTATATAGATGTTTAGTTATTTTTGATGCTATAAGTTTCTTAGCATGAAGGTTGAAATAGCTGTTCATACAAAAAGTTTTGGTTGGTGAAAAAGAAACTTCGTTTGTGAGGAAAATAAAACTTCACGAATAATACTTACTTACTGCGTGTATTTATAAATTACAATTCATTGTAGGAGCCTATAGTTACATAATATCAAAAAGAAGCAGAGAGGCAAAATGAAAAGAAAAGTAGAAATCAGAACTTGCTGCTCTAGAGAACTTATGTTTTTCTTTCTCCATTTCCAGGCAGGAAGCCTCAATTTCTTTAACTATGAGTTTCTAGAAGAGCATCGTTTTGCATTTCCGGGACAATATATCACGCAGTGACTCACAGAGCTGGGGTGCACAGGGCAGGCACATGAGGTTGCTCTAACCGAGAACAACACGACATGATGTCACAAAGTCAGCCCCATGTAATGCGTCATCTGTGAAATTTTTCTAAGCAGCTTTTGCCTTGATTCTAAATCTCAGAAGATGCTGCAAAATGCTGGAGGGGAAAATCTGTCTTATGGGATTGCCTACCACAGGCATAAAATGAAAACCATTTGATCCTTTGGAAGAACCTTTATTCCCTAGGGATCCCAATGTACTCAGCTCCCTGCCCCGGGAGTATTAGTCATACATCTCTGAAACGTTGCTTCCTCTGTGCTGGAAAGGCAGCCCCCTCTGCAGCAGGTTTTTTATTTTATTTTATGGGTTATTAAATAGTATTTCTAAGTACAACGACAGGGGAATTGTAGGGAGGCAAAATATAATTTCCCATGTTGAAATTTGATTAAGACAAAGTTATTAATCCTCCTCTTATAGAGGAATATAGATTTAAGGGGAAAACCCCTGCTTTATTGTGAATACATAGTGTGAATTCTCAGGGATTTGGATAGGATGAAGGAGTCAGAGGAAACAGGGCAAAGCCTCAGTGGGAGAAAGGGTGATCAGTATCAATAAGTAGAAAAGGAAACCAATCGGGGTTTAAATGAATGAGAACGCTATTAGGTCATCGTTATATTAGAATGTGTGACAGGTGTTAGAGAAATGCTTGCTAGAATTGCATTGGCCATCAAATGACAAGGTGCAGTTTCCTTTTGAAACTCTCAGGTATCCAACATCTGAAAGATGGAGGGGTCCTTGAAAGACCATCTGCTGCATCTTCTGCATCTTGGATACATTGTCTAAAAACATCTTAGAAAGATGAGAGTCTATCTTACTTAAAAAAAAAAAAATTCCAGAGAAGGAAATACCATAGAACCAAAGATAACATATTAGCTAACTTAAATTCCTAAAGTTTCAACTAAATTCTGAGTCTTCTTCTTTTTTCCTCTAGGGCAGGGGTTCTTAACATGGGGTCCGTGAGCTTGAATTGAAATTCAAAAAAACATGATTCTTGTGGGGACGTGTTGGTGTGGGTGTGATATAGTTATTAAATAATACACAGTATGGTGTGGACTTAGTAAGGGATCTGTGGTTTTCACCTGAGTGGCAAAGGGGTCTGTGGAACAAAAAAGGTTAAGAACCCCTGCTTTAGAGGAGCTGAGAAATCTGCCCTCTCTATGGAAGCCATTCCCACACTTGAAAGACATTGTTACACTGTTCTTTACTAGGCTCATCGATCCCATTTCCTTAAAGGTTAATGGGAGAATCTGAAATTGAATGATATCATATCATATAATATCCTGATAAGGGAGAGCATTTGAAACCTGCCAGAACTTATTTACAGCGTTATTAGTGTTGCTATTATTTCATATTTGTACTGAAGAATCTACAGAGTCCTTCATTGAGGTGATGGCAAAGAGTCGAAAAAGTCTGTGAAATCTTTGAATTTACCTGTCTGTGTACCACAAGAACCAGTGACATGTTGTAGACTGATCACTGGAAATACAGCACAAAAGCCAGTGTGATTGAAATTAACTTATGGGCAGCTCTGGTGGGAAGTGCCCTTGAGCATGGGCTCTTGGGTGGTTCTTCCTGGGCACCTGTTTTCCTGGTCCAGTCACAGTCTGGGAGGTTTAAACACAGCTGTTTCTGTTTTACTCCCAGCCTTGGTGCCAAGAGGCAGTCCCACTGGTACACTTCCTGGGAGTGCTTAGAATTAACTCCTCGTGGAACAATTGTCATCTCTTCATAGGTTTGGGTTTGCAAAGCTCATGCTCCAGAGGCTGTTGATTTTCTCCTTTGCAATCTGTTTATGATTCAGGTAAGTTGTCATTAGGTGGATGCTGCCACCAGGCTTCAGCTTCTTTCTGCTGCATGTGAATAATTGTGTTAAAAGTAACACCACATGATGATTTTGCCAATTTTTAAAGTAATTGAAACAGTAAAATTATTTGTCTAAATAAAATAGAGCCATAGCACATTAAAACAAAAAAGTACCTAAATTTGATAAAGAATAATTTCCACTAACCTTGAAATAATCCTGATTCTAAGAAAATATTTTTAAAATATTGATTCAACAGACATCCTTTGAGGCATCCTTTGGAACCAAGCAATGTGCTAGACATTGGGTTTAAAATAATAAGACAAAGTTGATCCCTGTCCTCAGAGAGCTTACAGTCTCTAGAAACATAATCTTCTAATACGTTGCAAGCCTCTTCTGGAATTGCAGTTCTTTCAGGATATATATGGTCCCTGGGGTCTGGCTCTAGTTCCTTGGAGTTTTGTAGCAGGAAGTGTGTAAGTAGCAAGAGAATCAAGACTGAAAATACACCAAGTGAAGGAAAACCTTTCAATCTCCTGCTTCTAGTTCTCAGAAGAAAAGCATCATTTGCTCCTTCATTTCTTTATGGTAAAGCAGAAGAAAAAAGGAGAAATGGGGGCCCATGTCAGTAGCATGCACCCCATGATTGTTTTCCACAGAGCAATTGCCCTGGTAGCTTCTAAGTCACTCAGCTTCTGCTGACCTTCTATCAGATGAACAGCTTATTTCATATAGGGTTTCCCTTACCTATATCACACTGTGATTCTTAGTGTGGCCTCTGAAACAGTTTACTTATATTTAAAAATGAGTATTTGTTATAAAATATTTTCACTAAAAATTGTGCATGTTCATTGAATTTGGAAAATATAGGTACATAGAAAGAAGAAGAAAAAAGGATCTATTAATATAATCCCTTTACCTAAGCACATCTACCATTTATGTTTGGGTAAACTGTCTGCCAGGCTGTATTTTTCTTTGCATAGGTTTTATTAAAAGTGTGAACTCATAACACATTATGCACACTTTGGTTCCCTCTGCCTTTTGACTTAACATTACATATTAAACTCCTTCCCTAAGTGTAACATTCTCTTCACAATCCTTGCTTTTTTAACATTATTTCAGTGTCAAGAAATAAAATAACAGACAAAAGGCAGCTTAACAAATTATGGAAGCATTACTTTAAAAAATCCTGTCCAGGCACATCTATCTTATTAATCCTAGAAACAAATTAAACTATTTCCCTAGTGTTCCAAAAGATGACTAAATGAGCACAGAATGGTTGAATAAACGACCAAGTTCTCATTGTTAATAAAGAAAATTTAAAAAAAATCATATTCACATCTCATAAAACTAAATTCCATATTCCTTTTTTGAACTTTAGCATTGATATAGTACCTTCCTTGTCTTTGCTGCAAAGATATTACAATATTACTCTTAACTATAGTGTGTAAGTTACATTAGTTGTATTTTTCCTGTGTGTCTCTATGTTCTTAACACCTTGTAACAAAGGAACATTCTTGTATTTGTATTAACCACAATCATTCTCCACCAATGAAATCACTATATTATTCAGTCCCTAGATTATCCTCTAGCTGTCTTTCAATTAACATTAACCTCCGTAGACTACCCCTTGCAGCCACAATCACATTTATAAATCGGAAGTGTTAGTTATACTCATTATAATGGGTTACCATCAACTCTATCCATTTCCACATATTTACAATCAACCTTATTAAACATTCTACATACATTCAGCATCAGCTCCCCTTCTCAACACACAGTCTCCTACTAACCTATACTCTAGTTTAACTCCATAAGTTTAATCATTGTATTTAGTTCATATCAGTGAGACCATACAATATTTGTCCTTTTGTTTCTGGCTTATTTCACGCAACATAATATCCTCAAGGTTCATTCATGTTGTCCTATGCACCCCAAGTTTATTTCTTCCTGCAGCTGAATAGCATTCCATCATATGTATATACGACATTTTGTTTAACCATTGGTTGACGGGCACTTAGGTTTTTTCCATCTTTTAGCAATTGTGAATAATGCCACTATGAACATCAGTGTGCAAATATTTTTTTGTATCCTTGCTTTCAGTTTTTTTGAATATATTCCTAGTAGCGGGATTGCCGGATCATACAGCAGTTCTATATTTAGCTTCCCGAGGAATCACCAAACTGTCTTCCTCAGAAGCTGCATCATTTTACACTCCCACCAACAGTGAAGAAGGAGTGTTCCTGTTTTTCCACATCTTCTCCAGCACTTGCAGTTTTCTTTCTTTCTTTTCTTTCCTTCCTCCCTCCCTCTCTCTTCTCTTCTCTCCTCTTCTCTTTTTAAAATAATGGCCATTCTGTAAGTCGTGAAATATCTCATTGTAGTTTTCATCTGCATTTTCCTAATAGCTAGTGGTGTTGAGTATATTTTCATGTGCTTTTTGGCCATTTGTATTTCCTCTTTGGAAAAATGTCTTTTCAAGTCTTTTACCCATTTTTAAATTGGGTTGCTTGTCTTTTTATCATTGAGTTGTGTGATCTCTGTATGTAACATGGAAATCAAACCCTTATCCAATATGTAGTTTCTGAAAATTTTCTCCCATTGAGTAGGCTGCCTTTTTACCTTCTTCACAAAATCATTTGAAACACAAATTTATTTATTTTTTCTTTCATTGTTCATGGTTTTGGTTTAAGGTTTAAGAAACCATGACCTACTACAAGACCTTGAAGATGTTTCCCTACATTTTCCTCTAGGTGCATGTGATGGTTAGGCTAATATGTCAACTTGGCCAGGTATTTGTGTCCAGGTGTTTGGTCCAGCAATCACTGGGCTAATTTAAGAGCATTTATGGACTTCGATCACCAGTGAGTTTACTGCCTGGATGGCTGATTACATCTGCATTAATCAGGTAGGTTGCATCAGCAATGGTGATGCTTTTATCCAATCAGCTGAATGTCTTAAAAGGGGAAGTGATTTCAACATTCAGAGAGAATTTCCCAGCTTGTCTTTGGACAGCCAACTTCTCCCAGAAACTGATCAAGGACCTTTCATCGGACTTTCATCGGAGCCCCTGGCTTGCAGCCTGCCTGCAGAAACTGGACTTGTGCATCCCCATGGTTGCGTGAGACACTCTTATAAAATCTCATATTATTGACAGATATCTCCTGTTGATTCTGTTTTCTGAGAGAACCCTGACTAATACAGCTTGGTATCGGGAGTGGTTCTTGAGGAACAGATTCTTAAACATGGAATGTCTGAGGTGGTTCTGGGAGTTTTGTAATTGGCTCTCTACTCTAATTGGACTCAGGAGTACTAATGACTCCCTTTCCAATAATGAAGTGGTTGCTAACAGTCCATGGCATGAGCTGGCAATAGAGAAACGCAAAATAGCATCACTGGATTCCCCTACTTCCACGCTTATAAGAAGCAAGGATCTGGGTGAGAGTGTTTTCAACACCTTAACAGAATTTTGTGGAGTCAAAAAGTATAATGATGTTGGCTGGCTCCTCCTAGATACTCTGGATACAGTTACAAAAGAAAGAGATGAGCTAAAGTCTTCAAATTTGAAACTTAAATGC
>JAQZBX010044345.1:0-13809 GCA_029593785.1 Cabassous unicinctus
CTATATCCATGGAATATAAGCCCTCTCTCACTTGGAGGTGGAGTGGACATCACCTTCCAAGTCCCCTCAGGATGGGGGGAGGAGCTGTGGACTAGAGTGGACTTGGTGGTGTTCTGTTGTAGACATATTGTGATTCAGGCAATGGAAGAAATTTTAACAGTGAGGTGGAGCCGGTGGCCACTGGACATTTTTGGGGCAGCGTGAGGAGGGGCAGTTGAAATGCTCGGGCTTTTTTCGGACTTTGGGGGTTGTCTTGAGTGGTGAAGCAGTGATGAATGTAGGCCATTTTCCATCAGAATATACCATGCAGAACTGGGTGGGAGAGAGTGTGGCCTGTGATGAGAACTGTGGTCTATGCTCGGTGGCAAGGCCCCAGGATGTGTATATCCATTGCGGGTGTAGTACCACGTGGATGGGGAATGGTTGTGTGGGGGCTTGTTGGGGGTGTAGGCTGTGGGGAGCATGGGAATCCCTGTAGTTTCTGAGTAATATTTCGGTAATCTAGGCACCTTTATAAAATGTATACATATATATATAACAAATAACATTTATGTAAACAAATACACATATATGCATATGTATTATATATCATTTTACAAATAAAAAATGAAATAAAATTAAAAAAAAACAAAGCATAACATAGCATTTCTGTACACCAATAACGAGCAATCTGAGGAGGAAATCAAGAAGTAAATACCCTTTCCAATGGTAACTAAAAGAATCAAATACCTAGGAATAAATTTAACTAAAAATGCAAAGGACTTATATACAGAAACTCCACAACACTGTTAAAGGAAATCAAAGAAGAATTTAAAAAATGAAAGAATATTCCCTGTTCATGGATAAGAAGACAAAATATCATCAAGATGTCTATCTTACCCAAACTAATCTAAGGATTTAATGCAATCCTAACAAAAATCAACACTGTATTTTTTAAGGAACTGGAAAAACTAACTACAAAATACATTTGGAAAGGTAAGAGCCCTGAATCACCTCAGACATATTGAAAAAGAAAAATAAAGTTGGAGTTATCACAGTAACTGACTTTAAAACATACTACAAAAGTACAGTGATCAAAACTGCATGGTATTGGCACAAGAATAGATATACTGACCAATGGAACCAAATTGAGAGTTTTGATGTAGATCCCCACATAAACAGTCATTTGATATTCAACAAGACCATGAAGCCCACTCAGTTGGGTGAAAGTGGCCTCTTTAACCTGTGGTCTTTGGAGAACTGGATACCCGTATCCAAATGAATGAGAGAGGAACACCATCTCACACCTTATACAAATATCAACTCAAGATGGATCAAAGATCTAAACATAAGAGCCAAAACTATAAAAACCTTGGAAGATAATTTATGGAAGCCTCCACAAGACCTTGTAAAAGGAAATGCTTTCATGAACTTCATACCCAAAGTATGAGCAGCAAAAGAAAAAAAATAGATAAATGGGATCTCCTCAAAATTAAAAACTTCTGCACCTCAAAGGATGTTATCAAGAAAATAAAAAGGCAGCCTACCCAATGAGAGAAAATATTTTGCAACAATACATCTGATAGGATTCTAATATCCTGTGTATATAAAGAAATCCTACACCTCATAAATTAAAAGACAAACACCCCATTTGAAAGGTGGACAAGTGACCTGAAAAGACACTTTTCCAAGGAAGAAATACAAATGGCTAAAAAGCACATAAAAAAAAAAGTTCAACATCGCTCGCTATTAGGGAAATGCAGATCAAAACTACAATATGATACCTTCTTACACCCATTAGAATGGCGGCTATTAAGAAAACAGCAGGGAGAAAATATTTGGTTTCCATATACCTGATAGAAGCCCAATATCAAGCATATATAAAGAAATCCTATTTGTCAAATATAAAAAGACAAACAACACATTTAAAAATGTGCAAGGGGGGATTGTGGGAACATGGCTGATGGGTTAGACATATAGAATTCTTAGTTGTCAATAAAACAACAGCAAAAATGCCAGAGGTGGCCATGGGGAACTGCTTTGGGGCACAGCACACCAGAATACTGCTTACCAACTCAAAGGAGAGTGAGGGTCAGAGACACGAAGAAGCCAACATGTAATTGTCAGTTATTAAATCTCCCAGCTGCTAGGAAGAGCTCCCCTCCCCTTCCCAAGATATTAAGTCAGGGTAAAACTCCTGGTGAATTGTATCTGAGTGTAGAGTTGATGTCTACCTCCATGGGAATGTGCTCTGAGTCATCCAGGAGGGTACTGGACAGATAGGGAAGCCAGCAATAATTGGGGGTTGCTTATCTCAGTGGCTGGAAGGGGTATACATACCTGGCCCTCAGAGAAGACAGACTAGGTGGAGGCTCTAGCCCTCCTCTCCAAACGGGAGTTTGACTTCAGATGCCCTGCAAGGATAAGGGGTCTGAGACAGTGGAGCATGATTTTTTTTTGCTGCAAGTTTAGCTAGCTGGGCCCCTCCTTGAATATCAGAAGGACCCCGACTCTACAGGGAGAGGGGAGGTTGATTGCCTCAGGCTGGAGGTCATGCCCAGCCACCTAGGTAAAGTGAGGACGCAGAGACCTGAGGTGATCATTACCACTCCAGCTTACGGCAGGGGATCTAACCTGCCTGAGGGAAAAGGGACAGCCAGCCTTCTGAAATGTTAATTAGTCCAAGAACTCTGAATAGTTCAGTTCAAGAATTCCTGCCTAACATATAGGAGGTCCCTGGTTTTCTTCCTGGATATTCCTTGAGAAGAGACCCACCAAGGTTTCAGGCATTCAGCTGAAACTTTATGACAGGGATCATATAGACATTTTCTTTGTATTAGCTTTTCTTAAATCTCTTACTTAAAAATAAAAAGGTCATTTTCTTTTATTTCCCTTACTTTACTCACTAAAACCCAGTTCAAAACCTGCAGAGGGCAGACTACAGGGAGAGTGATTGAGGAACACCAGCAGCCGGTGTTATTATAAACATGTTATTATAAACATGTTATTCCATGTTTATTTTTTTTTTCTTAGGTCTCCCTTTTTTAAAAAATGAGTTGCTGCTGTCTTGTTTCTTCCTTGTTTTGTATGCCCTCCTTTCTTCTCTGCTTGTTTCTTTTTCTTTTTTCTCTTTAATTCTTTTGGATACTAATCTATTCTACCTAAGCTATTTCTTTTCACTCCTTTGTCTTTATATCTTTGGTTTTCCGTTGTTCTTTCATTCCATCTCTTTCATAAGGTCCCCAGTTTTTCTTGTTTGTATTTCTCCCTCTGTTTTCTTTTCCTCTCTTCTCACCATTCCAGTATTTTAATTCATTCTATATATTTTTCTTTCTTCTTTTTTTGTGTTTCATTGTTTCTATTCCACTTTCCTAATCTTATTCCTCTGTGCTTCTTGCTCTTGTTAATTTTTCAATTTCCTGTGTCTTATATGTTTGCTCTCCTAACTTTTACTATTACCATTTCTATTTTTCTTCCTGTTTGCCTATCTCCTACCTTTTCTCTGGTTGCAATTTTTTTTCCTAAGGAACATAGGCAGATATCTCTCACAAAAAATGGATGAGTGGGGCAAGATGCTGACCTAGTGAGCTGTTTTGGGAACCCACAGAGTAGGAAGCTTCAGAGCATTGATCTGGATGGAGTTGGACAAAGAGATAAATACCTCAAGGTGCTGCTGATTTGATTTTTGGTTACTGTGTTTCCTCTTCCTTGATTTCCCCTTTACTCTGTATAACAATTTTGTATATCAATGTTATCTCTTTTCCTTCCCTCATCATTCTATCTTCTGCTTTTTGTTGTTGTTCTCACATTCCACCTCACTTTGTTTAGTCCTCAAGTTTTCTGCATTTTACTTCCAGCTCATTTGTCCTGTTTTCTCTTTTTATTAACATTTTCTCTTTTGTCTTTTCTTTTCTCTTTCACTCTCTCCTCATCATAGTGGCCTTTTAATTCAGTCTATATATTTTTCTTTAATTGGTTTCCCATTTCCTTGTTGTTACCCCACTTTTTAATTTCTAGTACTCTACACTGCTTGTGTGAGTTAAATATTCATTTTATATGGTCTTAAATGGTTCCTCGTCTAAAATTACTATTATTATCACTATTATGCTTTTACTTTTCTAACCTCTTTCACTTTCTCTGGCCCTAATTTTTTTCTCCAAGTGAAAATAGAAAACAGCAATGAAATAGAATAAGAAGAACAAAGTGTCAAAGAGAAAACTTAACACACACACAGAAATGGCAATTAAATAAATCCCTAGAGTAAACAGAAAAGCTAATCAACTGAATAAACCCATCAAGATAAAAAAGATGTCCAGAAGGCAACAAAAAATTATGAATCATACTAAGAAACAGGAAGACATTGCCCAGTCCAATGAATGAACTAAAAGCCAGGAAGAGGTGCAAAACATTGAACTAATAAAAGATTTCCAAACATATATTATAGACCAACATAAAGAAGTGAATGAAGAGATCAAGGATATTAAGAAGACACTGGGAGAATATATTGAAGATATTGTAAATATACATAAAAAGATAATGGATATGATAGTGATGAATAGCACAATCCAAGTAAAGAAAAAGACACTGGAAGCACATAAGAGTAGGTTTGAACAGGTGGAAGAAAGAATTAGTGATGTGGAAGATAGTAAATCTGAAATCAAATGGATAGTAAAACAGATAGATAAAACGATAGAAAATATCCAGCAGGGACTTAGAAATTTGAATGACAGCACAAAATGCACAAACACACCCTGTAGGTATCCCAGAGGGAAAAGAGAAGGGAAAGGGAATGGATGGAGTGTTGGAGGAAAAAATGGATGAAAACTTCCCAACTCTATTGAAGGAGATGGATGTACAAGTTCAGGAAGCACAGCATCCCAAACAGTTAAAATCCCAACAAGACTACTCTAAGACATAAACTCATCAAAGTGTCCAAAGCCTAAGATAAAGGGAAAATACTGAAAGCAGCAAGGGAAACATCACATACAAGGGAAGCTCAACAACGTTAAGTGCTGATTTCTCATCTGAAAACATGGAGGCAAGATGATAGTGGTATGACATAGTTAAGGTACTAGAAGAAATAATTTTCCAGGCAAGAATCTTCTATTCAGCAAAGCTGATATTCAAAAATGATGGAGAATTCAATATATTCACAGATAAACATAAATTAAGGGAGTATGCCAAGAAGGAATGTGCCCTTCAAGAAATGCTAAAGGAAGTTCAGCAGGTTGAAAGAAAAAACAGAAGAGAGAAGGAGGGAGAGTGTAAAAAACAACTTAAAACACAAAAAGAGAAAAAGAACATATGACATACATAAACCCAAAGAAAATATGGCTCATGTAAGTAATTCCTTGAGAGTAATAACACTGAAAGTTAATGGATTAAATTCACCAATCAAAGATACAGGTTGGCAGAATGGATAAGAAAATATGACCCATCTGTATGTTGTCTACAAGAAACCAACCCTAGAATCAGCGATTCAAGGAGGCTGAAAGTGAATGGCTGGAAAACAATCATACCAGCAAACATTAATGAAAAATCAGTGGCAGTAGCTATATTAATATGGGACAAAATAGATTTTAATGCAAAACTATTGAAAGAGAAAAAGATATATTAGTGAAAGGGGTAATCTTTCAAGAAGAAAGAACTATAATAAACATTTATGCATCTATCAGGGGTGCCTCTAAAACATGAGGCAAACACTGGAAAAACTAAGTGGATAAATAGATGTCTCTGCAATTGTACTGGGGGAATTTAACACACTATTATCACCATTATAGAGAACATCCTGAGAAAGAATCAATAAAGAAACAAAGACTTTGATTAATACATTAGGGGATCTGTATCTAATAGACAAATATAGAACACTATATCCAAATACAGAGGGATATAGATTCTTTTTGGGTGCACATAGATCATACTCCAAGACAGACCACATGCTAGGCCACAGAAAAAATCTAAGAGAATTCAGAAAGATTGAGATTATACAAAGTAATTTCTGTGAACAAAATGGAATGAAATTGGAAATCAGTAAGGGCCAGAGAACCAGATTAGGCACAAAGATATGGAAGATAAACAACACACTGTTAGACAAACAGTGGGTCAATGGGAAAATCTCAAAAGAAATTAATAACTACCTTAAAATGAATGAAAATAATAACACAACATATCAAAACCTATGGGATGCAACAAAAGCTGTACTGAGAGGGAAATTCATAGCCATAAATGCATAAATAAAAAAGAAGAAAGAGCTAAATTCAAAGACATAACTGCACACATGGAGGAATTGGGAAAACAAAAACAAAGTAACCCCAATGGAAGTAGAAAGAAGGAAATAACAAAGATTAAAGAATAACTAAATGAAACAGATTATAAGAAAGCACTAGAAAAAAATAAACAAAACCAAACACTTTCTTCAAGAAGATCAATGAAATTGACAAACTCTTAGCCATACTAACAAAGAAAAAAGAGAGAAGATGCAAATACGCAAAATAAGAAATGAGGAAGAGAATATTGCAACTGACACCATGGGAAAAAAAGAGCATCATAAAAGGATACCTTGAAAAAGTATATGCCAAAAAGAATGATAATTTAGAGAAAATGGACAAATGCCTAGAAACTCACGAGCAGCCTACATTCATGAAAGAAGAAATTGATGAACTCAACAGTCCAATTATAAGTAAAGAGATAGACTCAGTCATCAAAAACCACCCAACTAAGAAAAGCCCAGGACCAGTCCACTTCGCAGGTGAATTCTACCAAACATCCTGGAAAGAACTAACACCAATCCTGCTTCAGCTCTTCCAAAAAATAGAAGTAGAAGGAACATTGCCGAACTCATTCTGTGATAAGAACATTATCCTAATAAGAAAGTCAAACAAAGATGCCACAAGAAAGGAAAATTACAGACCAATCTCTTTAATGAATCTAGATGCTAAAATCCTCAAAAAAATACTGGCTAATCACATTCAACAACATATGAAACAAATTATCCACCATGGCCAAGTGGGTTTCATTCCAGCTATGGAAAGATGGTTCAACATAAGAAAATCAATCAATGTAATACACCACATAAACAAAACAAAAGAAAAAATTGATTAGGTGTGTAGATTAAGAAAAGGCATTCAGCAAAATACACAACCTTTCCAGATAAAATACTGCAAAAGATAGAAATATAGAGAAACTTTCTGAACATGGTAAAGGGTATATATGAAAAGTACACAGCTAACATCATATAAAATGGTGAAACCTTAACGCTTCCCTATAAGATTGGGAACAAGACAAGGATGCCCACTATCACTGCTCCTATTTAACATTGTGTTAGAAGTACTTGCTCAAGTACTGAGGCAAGAAAAAGATATAAAAGGCATCCAAATTGGAAAGGAAGAAGTAAAATTTTCACTATTTGCTCATGACATGACACTATACATAGAAAGCCCTGAGAAATCTACAAGGCTTCGAGAAGATATAAATGAGTTTAGTGAAGTGTAGGCTATAAAATAAATGCTCAAATAACAGTAACATTTCTGTACACCAATAATGAGCAATCTGAGGTGGAAATCAAAAACAAATACCATTTACAATAGTAACTAAAAATATCAAATATCAAGGAATAAATTTATTAAAGAATTAAAGGAGTTATATACAGAAAACTACACAACACTGTTAAAGGAAATCAAAGAAGACTTAAATAAATGGAAGAATATTCCCTGTTCATGGATAGGAAGAGAAAACAGTAAGATGTCTATCCTACCCAAGCTAATCTACAGATTTAATGCAATCCCAATAAAAATTAATACAGCATTTTTTAATGAATTGAAAAACTAACTACAAAATTTATTTGGAAGGGAAAGTGGCCCTGAAGAGCCAAAGACATATTGAAAAAGAAAAATGAAATAAGAGGTATCACACTACCTGACTTTAAAACACACCACAAACTACAGTTGTCAAAACTGCATGGTATTGGCACAAAGGAACTGAATTGAGAGTTCTGATATAGAACCTCACATATATAGTCATCTGATATTTGACAAGGCCACCAAGCCCACTCAAATGGGAGGGAATGGCTTCTTCAACAAATGGTGTTTGGAAACTGGATATCCATAATCAAAAGCATGATATGGGAACACCATCCCACACCTTATACAAAAATCAACTCAAGATGGAGCAAAGATCTAAATATAAGATCCAAGACAATAAAGACTTTGGAAGATAATGTAGGGAAGCATCTACAGGACCTTGTAATAGGAAATGGTTTCATGAACTTCACACCCAAAGCACAATCAGTGAAATAAAAAATAGATAAATAAAATCTCCTCAAAATTGAAAACTTTTGCATATCAAAGTATGTTATCAAGAAAATAAAAAGGCAGCATACCCAATGGGAGAAAATATTTGGCAATTATATATCTGATAGGAGCCTAATATCTAGCATATATAAAGAAGTCCTCAAAAATAAAAGGACAAACAACCCATTTAAAAAATGGGCAAGCAACCTGAAAAGAAACTTCTCCAAGAAAGAAATACAAGTGGCCAAAAAGTGCATGTAAATATGTTCAACATCACTCACTATTAGGGAAATGGAAACCAAAACTACATTGAGATACCATCTTACACCCATTAGACTGGTGGCTATAAATGTTGGAGAGGATGTGGAGGAATGGGAACACTCATTCACTGCTGGTGGGAATTTAGAATGGTTCCGCCATTGTAGAGGAGAGTTTGGCCATTCCTCAAAAAAACTGAATATAAAACTGCTATATGATCCACCAATTCCAATGCTGGGTATATACTCAGAAGAATTGAAAGCAAAGACACAAACTGATATATGCACACAAATGTTCATAAGAGCATTATTCACTATTGCCATTACTTGGAATCAACCCAAATGCCCACGAACAGATGAATGGATAAACAAAATATGGTACATACATACAATGGACTATTACTCAGCTGTAAGAAGTAATACAGTGCTAAACCATGGGATAACATTGATGAATCTTGAAGACATTATGTTGAGTGAAGCAAGCCAAGCACTGAAGAGTGAACAGTACATGACCTCATTGATTCGAATTAAGCAAATTGAGCAGACTCAGATAGTTATTGTCTGTAAGATAAATTTACAGGAAATAGAAAGGGAGAAGAAGTTTACGAGCCAACACCTACACAGACGTAATCTATGGTAAGGTGAAAATGGGTAGTTGTGTATTGAAGGGATATGAGAGGAGGGTAGTGATATGATTTGGTTGGGTGGTGTAGGTTTGACAGGTGGGTGGATTGGGTAGGGTAGGTTGAAAGGTCCAGGGAACTGGAGGGTGGGTTGGGAGAGGGACCAGGTGAACACTGGAGATTTGTGGGTCTGTGGTTGAGTGTACAAAGTTGGGAATGCTCTTATGACAATATGACAAGGAAGGTTTACTGGTTTAGGGTGTTGGATGGGAGGACATTCGGGACAGGGTGCACCTGAAGCAGGCTTCTAGGGAGTGTGAGAGTGATCATTTTGTCATAATGTGTTGTGTCAGTGGGTGGACATAATGAGTAGAAAGTCCTATACAAATTTGTTCTCAAATAGAGAGCTGGGAGTTTCTCAAGATCATGGGTGGTTCCTAATAGGGGAGGACAAACCAGTGTGTCAAGTCCTCCGTGTTGTTGAATGTAACTATGAATCTTGTCATCCAAAGAGTGAAGCCAGGGGGTCAACATGGGCCCTGAAGGGAAGGGGAGGGAGGAATTAAATAGATTGAACAGGGGGTATTTAGTGGGCAATGGAAGTGTTGTATAGGATCTTGCAATGATGGACACAGGCCATGTTTAATATCATGAAAATTTACAAAAGTGTATGGTCTAATGTGTAAACCATATTGTAAACCATTGACCTTGTTTAGTAGTTATGTTTCACTGTATATCAGTTATGACTAAGGTACCATCCACATATAAAAAGGTATTAATATAGGAAGGATAGGAAAAGGGGAGGATGTTGGGTATATGAGGGTCCCCTCTATTTTGTATGTGCCTTTACTGTGACCTAAAATTCTTTGAAAACAGAATGAAAAATGGTTAGACACTGGGGAATAAATGGAAGAAAATGTCACTGTTCAGACAAGACACCAGATACTACAGTTATGAAAGGCAAAATGTCAAAAATTTTAAAACATTTTTCATTATTTTTTAATATCTTAAACTTTAAATTTTATTTTATTTTTAGTTTTTAAAATTTCAATGTATTTTCTTTCTTATATATAAACTAATCATTATTATTTCATTTTACTATTAATTGTATTTGGCTATTTTCTTTGCCTCATTTTTGAAGAAGCTTTGGATCACAGAAGGGTTACAACTGGGGCAGGGGAGGATCATTGGTGTGTGGTTTCAGTGATAGGGGATATATGGGAGGAAGTTCATCTACGCATGCATATAATGTATATAAAAGTGTTCAAATTTTTGTGGGGCATTGTCATAGCCAGTGGAGACTCACACAATAACCAAGAGAAAATTGAATTCCCATCCTAGAGAGCTCTGCCACATTCTCTAATGTAGCAGCAGCAGTCCCTCAAGTGCAGGGGAAATGACTGGTCAAGGAGGAAGTTTTACTAATGGGCCCTTCATTAGTAAGACTATGCTTCTGAGGTTGTGCTCTTGAAACTGAAACAGCCTATTGTTGTGGGGAGCCTAAGAGTTGTCTCCTGAGAGCCTCCTTCTTGCTCAAAGGTGGCCTTTCTCTAAGCCAAACTCAGCATATCAATGCATTACCTTCCCCCCAGCATGGGACATGACTCCTGGGGATGAAACTCCCTGTCACTGAGGGATTACTACCAAGCACCAACTAGCAATGCAACTTGGAAAAGACCTCAAATAAAACGGGTAAAAGGTAAAGACAAATGAGTTTATATGGCTAAGAGACTTCAGAGTGAGGAAACCATTCCAGAGGTAATGCTTATGCACATCTCAGCAGGATAGGCTGCTAAAGAGGATACTACCCCAAATAGTGGGGTCCCTGAGGGCTCTGGATACACCCAGGTCCTATGGTCAGGGAAGATAGCTCCGGAGTTTGGTGCCTTGCCAGTGGGCCCTACTTTGTAGCTTGTGTTCTTGAGAGTGACAGAGTTGGATTCAATTATGTGTTCCCTACACATGACTCATCTGTCCCTTCTATTTAAACCTATATTTGGTGCTGGAGTTTGTAGGTGTACATCCAAGAGACTCCAGTCTTTGGGCTGTTCATGTGCCAGCTGAGCCTAGAACCTCAGTGGAGTTGTAACACCAACTCTACTGCTCATTGGACTCACCCAGGAAAGCTAACAAGGAGATGGTGATGGACAATAACCATCCCAAGGAACAGAGAGAGTCTGCAACTGCAAGCAATATAGTCCCATCCATCTGCCTCTTTGAATCTAAGCCCCCTCTCTATTACAGGTGGAATGGTCATCACCATCCCAGAAGACTCAGGATTGGGAAATGAAGTATGGACTAAATTATAATTACTGGTATTCTACCATAGACATATTCTGATTCTAGCAATAGAAGAACTTACATCATTGATGTGGAGCCAGTGGTGACTGTAGGCTCTGGAACCTTTAAAAAGGTTGTAATATTGGGGTCTTTTTGGGACATGGGAATCATCTTGAATGACAATACAATGACAGATATGGGCCATTTCATATCATCACATAACATGCAGAACTGTGTGGGAGAGAGTGTAGACTACAATGTGAACTATGGTCCATACTTAATGGCAGAGCCCCAGGATGCATTTATCAATTGCAATGAATGTGCCACAGTAATCAAAGATGTTTATGTGGGAAGGTGTGTGAGGTATGGGGAGTGCGGCATATGGGAATCCTTATATTTTTTGTGTATTTATGTAATATAAATAGGTTTAAATATATATATATATATAGTAAAAAATGTGGGCATGTGATTTGAACAGACACTTTTCCAAAGAAGAAATACTAATGGCTAAAAAACACATGAAAAGATACTCAGCATCACTAGCTATTAGGGAAATGCAAATCAAAACTGTAATGAGATATCATCTTACACCCATTAGATGGTGTAAGACCATGGTTGGTAGATAAGTTTCAAACTTGTAGAAAAACAAGGTCTACAAGTTTTGGAGAGGTTGTGGAGGAATGAGAACACTCATTCATTGCTGATAGGAATGTAAAATGGTCCAGCTATTGTGGTGAACAGTTTTACAGTTTTTCAAAAAAACTATATATCTGCCATATGACCCAGCAATTCCATTCCTGGGTATATACCAGTAGAGCTGAAATCAAGGACTCAAACAGATATATGCGCACAAATGTTCATATTGGCATTATTCACTATTGCCAAAAGATGGAATCAACCCAAATGCCCATCAACAGAAGAATGGATAAACAAAATATGGTATATACATACAATGGAATATTACTTAGCTGTAAGAAGGGATATGGTACTAACACATGGTATAACATAGATGAATCTTGAGGACCTTATGTTGAGTGAAGCAAGCCAGGCATTGAAGGACAAATATTACATGACCTCTCTGATATGAATTAAGCAAATCAAGCTGACTCAGAGAGCTAGATTCTGGAAGATGGGTTTACAGGAAATAGGAAGTGAGAAGAAGGTTGTGGGCCAACGCCCATACATGTGAAATCTATGATAAGGTAGAAGTGAGTAGTTGTGGAGGCGGGTGTGGCTCGGTCGATGGGGCCCCCATTTGCCGTGCGGGGGTCCCCGGGTTCGCTTCCCGGGCCTCCTTATGGGAGCAGGCCGGCCGGCGTGGCGCGGTGGGCTGGTGCAGCGGGACCTCACAGTGGGGGGGAAATGGGCAGGCATGGAGGAGGCACGCAGTGAATGGACACAGTGGGGCACAGGCAGCAAGGGAGGGATAAATAAATAAATCTTTAAAAAAAAAAAGAAGTGAGTAATTGTGCAGTGAAGAGATATGACAGGGGTGTAGGGATACTATTTGGTTGGGTGGTGCAAGTGCAAGCTTGACAGAGGTGTAGGTTGGGAAGGATATGTTGGATGATCCATGGAAATGGTCGGAGTGCTGGGGGAGAGAGTTGGTGAACACTGGGGATTCGTGGCTATGTGGGTGAAACTACATTGTTGAGAAAACTCTTATGGCAATATGACAAGGATGGGTTACTGGTTTAGAGTGTTGAATTGGGGGACACTTGGGACAGGACATGCCTGGGACAGTCCTCTAAAGAATGTGCAAGTGATAATTTTGTCATAGTATGTTGTATCAGTGGGGGAAGACCCACATAATCAGTGGGAAGGAGTTTGACTCTCATGCTGGGGAGGCCTGATATGTTCTCAAACAGACGGAAGGGTGTCTCTCAAGAACATGGGCAGTTCCCAATAAGGGAGGACAGACTAACGTGTCCAACCCTCAGCATTATTGCAAGTATCTATGAATCTTGTCCTTCAAGGAGTGAAGCTTGGTGGCTGCTGTGGGCCCTGAGGAGAGGGGGAGGGAGGAATAGAATAGATGAAACAGGGGGTATTTAAGGGGCAATGGAAGTGTTCTGTATGATCTTGTCTTGATGAGTACAGGCCACATCAAATTTCATCAAAAAATTATAAAAGTTTGTGGTTTAAAATGTAAACCATAATGTAAACCATTGGCCATGGTTGGTAGATGTGTTTCAATATTTATACATCAGTTGTAACAAATGTACTATCCACATATAAAAATATTATTAATAAGGAAGCGGGGGAAGGTGGAGGGTGTTGGATATAAGGGAGTCCTCTATATTCTGTATGTAGCTTTACTGTGACCTAAAACTTCTTTGAAGACATTATAAAAAGAAAACAAGACACCAGGGAATAAATGGA
>JAQZBX010044346.1:0-11758 GCA_029593785.1 Cabassous unicinctus
CACCTAGAACTATAAAACAGTTTTTTCCATATACTACTAAAACTGCCAAATTTTTTTCATTCCATTAGAATTTTAGTTTTATAGAGAAGCAGAGAAGTTTCATAAATCCAAGATTAACTGAATGTACTTCAATGGCACCTTCAATAATAGTTTAAAGCAAGAACTATTCTATGAATCCAGAGTGTATACATGTTTAACGATGTAAGATGAAACATTCTTTCTATAAGGTGGTCATGATTGCTGAGCCATAAATCCTAGAAAGCTTTATTAACAAAGATATGAAGAGTAATAGGCACTTAACAAGTACCAAATCCTTAATATACACCAAATATTTAATATACAGTATATATAGTCCTCACAACCACCAGATAAGATGCGTGGCAACATCATGTCAGATGATGAAACTGAGACTTGCAGAGTCACAGGCTTAATCAAGGTGACAGAAGCCAGTAAAAAGTAGATGCAGAATTCAAACCCAGGCTTGCCTGGCAGCAAAGCCGAGTCTTTTCATGATACATTACCATCTCTATGACATTTAAAATACCCTTCTTTCTATTCAATCCATGTATTAAATAGTCAAAATGAGATTTAAAGTAAGTGGGTTTCATTTATCAATGCTAATCCTGTGTTGTTTTCCCATAGATAACCATAGTTTTTGGTTAAAAAAAAACAAAAAACAAAAAACTATTATACATTAATATAAAGAAGGTAGTAAATCTAATCCAACATGCTAATATCTAGATGGGCCTATGGGAAAGATGGCAGGACACATGATAAAAACCTTACATCTAAGACTAGCAAGGGTTCTTTGCTTGGTAATTTCACACAATCGTGGTTTCCCAAACTTTCATGCCATATGTCATTTTTACAAAATTGAGTCCTTGCATGAGAAACAAAAAGCTTGCTTTTGGGAAGCGGGTGTGGCTCAGTGGATAGAGCCCCCGTTTACCATATGGGAGGCCCGGGTTCGCGTCCCGAGGCCTCCTTGTGAGGGCACGCCGGCCTGAGCGGTGCGGTGGGCTGATGCAGCAACCTCATGGCAGGAAGCGGGTGTGGCACAATGGATAGAGCACCCGTTTACCATATGAGAGGCCCCGGGTTCACTTCCCGGCGCCTCCTTGTGAGGGCAGGCCGGCTCGCACGGCACCGTGGGCTGATGCGGCAAGGCCTCACAGCAGGGGGGAGATAAGCAGACACAGAGAAGACACGCAGCGAATGGACACAGCAGCACGGGCAGCAAGGGGGGGATAAATAAAATAAAATAAATAAATCTTTAAAAAAAAAAAGCTTGCTTTTCCCAAGGAAGATGTTTATAAATAAATAAATGCCTTAGCAATTGTTTTGAAAATGCCATGTTTCACCTAAATAACCTGAGTACCACACTGTGAAACACCACTACAGAATGAATTTGTTAATCAAAACTTAAAGCTGTCTTAATCATTCAGTTATGTAGCTGTGGCAAAAAAATGCTAAGCTCTCTAATGTGAACATTAAAGTAAGGGCAAATAAAACTTTTAAACTTGCCTTAATTTTCTTCTTTTTCATTGGAACTGAGGAATTAGCAAGATTTTTACTAGAAGTACGGGAGTTTCGCTCACACTCATCTAATTCCTCAATTTTCCGCCTTTTTGTGGTGCTCCTTGAAGATCTAAATTGCTGTGTATTATCTTTTAGAGGAGTTGCTGAAGTAGTCCTAGAGATAGCTGCTCTGGAGAGAATCATTAATGTATGGGCTGCCATGTTCACACTGTTTTCACTTCCTGTTTCACTGGCAGGGCTGCAGGCAGGCAAGTCAGGTGTGACAGGAGGGACCATTACTTTGGATGTACTACCGTCTTTACCAAAACGCCTACTAGAGGGGACCTTGATACCATCGGTAGGTTCTTCTTTATGTTTTTCACCTGCCCCTGAGCCAGGTGTCTGGGCTACAGGTAAATCACCATTATCTGTGAGCCCACTTACTGGGCTATGCCACTGAACATCCTGTAACATGTCTGTGGAGTGTTTGGTCAGTGGGTTAATCAAAGAACTGGCAGATTTACTTGGTTCTTGTTTGAGATCCTTCACAGCTGCTCCTACTGAAATGACATTTTTACTGTTTGATGGTGTCCCTTGTTTTTTTGTCAGTTCTTGCAGTGAAGCCACAGTTTTCTCATTCCGTAAACCCCCATTTTGCAGCCCATTAGACAGTTTTGTAGTTTCTGGATTTTTCTGCCTTTCCACATCCTGGCATAATTCATTCTCCTTATTAGCTGTTGCTTTATGGAAAGATTCAAGTACAATTTCTGTTGGTGAAATTTTCTTTTCTGACTGAGTTTCTCTTACAGTGGTATGCCGGCTAATGGCAATTTCTGATTTAGATAAAATCTTAGGCACAGGAGGCTTCTCTTTTTCTTTCTTGATAGCATTATTGGAAGGGGATTTTAAAGTTGAAGACACGATGGAAGAATCAAGATTAGGAAAGGAAATTTCATTCCTTTCTTTGTTTTGGGAAACCATCTTATGGTTTGGGCCCTGCGTATTTACCACAGGAGAAGCAGTGCTATCAAAACAAAGCACACGCCTGTGACTTTCAAATGGTTTGCTAGTTGGGACTGTACTCTCTACTGAGAAAGGAACTGTGATTTCTTCTGATTTTCTTCCAAGATCTGTGGCCATATTCTTATCAGAAATTTCAGTTCTAAAAAAATAAATAATAATTATTTTTAGCAATATAAAGACATCCTTAATGTTTTGGGAATCTGAACATTCAAATAACCTATGGCAGAAAATGCTTTTATACTCACCTTTGTGCAAGAAATCCAACTGAGTGACTTGAAGACTCCACCAAATTATTTACTTGTTTTCCTGGAATTATAAATGAATTTATTAGAAAAGAAGAATATTCTTGAAAAAAATGAATATACTCCTCTCAAAGAGGTTGGAACAGACCACAATATCACAAAACATGAAAAAGATTTCTAAGTAAGTTAATTTACAAATGAAATAGAAATACTTTAACATACTGGGTTTTTAAAAAAATTTTTTAAAAAATTATTTATTTATCCCCTCCGCCCCACTGTTTGTGCTTGCTGTCTGCTCATCTTCTTTTTAGGAGGCACCGCTTGAGCCACCTCTGTTCCCAACATACTGGTTTTTACAAAGCAGCTTTGTAATCTATATAACAACACTACCACCCATTCATTTTACAGAGGAGAAAACCTAGATATGGAAAGCAAATGATGTGCTTCAACTTTAAGCAACTATTGTGAATCCAGTCTTTGTATTTACAAATTATAAAGCTCAATATAGCACTTACAGGCACTTAGATGCAGACAGTTACTTATAGAAAGCCATATATTATACTTATTTAAATTTTTTCCCCATTTAACTGTCATGTCTGCAAGCCTATGTCATACAGAACACATGCTCTGGAGTGTTAATAGCTGTATTTTAATTTCCATGGACTTCAAGGTTTATGTGGGAGCACAGCAGGAGATGAAGCTAGGAAGTAAAGCAAAGATAAGATTGAAGGACCTTGTGTATTATGCTAAAGACTTAGGCTTTATCTTGTAGGTCACAGAGAACCTTAATAGTTTTAAGTAAGGAAGTTGCATGAATAGATTTGTATTTTAGGAAGATAACTCTGAAATTAGTATGGAAGATGGACTAGAGTGAAAACTGGAAGCAGGGAGTCTAGTTAGATAGCTATAAACATTCCAGATAAAAGATGATGAGGATCTTAAAGGCAGTAGGTATGGAGATGTAATAACTATTTAAGACTGAGAATTGACAGGATTTGGTCACAGTAATGGGTAGGAAGGGTAAAGGAGAAATTAACGGTGACATTAACCGAGTGGGGGAAATGTAGGCATGGAGGTCTTTCAGGAGGAAGAGGTGAAACTTAGATATACAGAGTTTGAAGGTTTTGAGTTACATAAAATTAGTGAGGAAGGAGGAAAACTAATTTAGTGGTGGCAAGAGAAGCCACCAACAGTGTCACCTGTTATAGGGAAGCAGAATAAGCTAAGAATGAAAAAAAAATCCAATGCATACAGATATATTAGGACAACATTGGTGAACTCAGTGTAAGCCTTTTTGGTAGAATAATGAGAAAAGATCATAATGTGGCTGAAAAAGGAATGGGGGTGAGAGGGTTTAGGGATAAGCAGTTGATAGGTGGGACAAACCTAAATACAACCAGAGAGTCAAGGAGCCAAAAAAAGAAAGATGTTGAAGATATCTCTAGGCACAGGTAGATTAACCTAAGAATGAAAGAAGAGATGGAACAGGTGATTTTGGAAGTAGAGTAGATATGTATTAAATGGGAGGGATGATGAGAAATGGAGTTTATTACTGATAATATGGGAGATAAAATCATGCTAAGAGTGAGGAGGAGGGTGGAGACTGGATAGAGTTAAGAAAGCCTGGAATAGTTTGAAAGGGGAATGGGAGAGACATTTAAAATTATTGCCAAGTGGCAGTGAGGGTTAGAAATAAACGTTTAAATGATTCTGAATGGTACCACTTCTAAAGCAACACTAAGAAGCCCAGCAGTGAAAGCAGAGATGGTTGTTTAGACTGATCCTGAACTGGAGAATAGCAAACGTGGGTATGAAGGTTATTAAGAGTATTGGCAAAAGCAACCGATGTGGTGGACTCTGGCATCTAGGCTGGATAGAGACAAAGTGAATCCAGAAAGTAGCTCAAAGGTCAGGTGAAAGAGGATTCAAGTAATAGGAGCTCCCAATGGCTGAAAAGAGTTCAATGGATATATGGAAGGAAGAGTATTTTGGAAGTAGTTATTTGCTTTTAAAAATCTCATAGGGGAGAAGCAGATGTAGCTCAGTGGTTAAGCACTTGCTTCCCATGTCCTGGGTTCAATCTCTGGTAACTCCTTAAAAAAACAAAACAAACAAACAAACAAACAAAACAACCCCACAAAAACAACTCATAGGTATAAACAAAAAACAAACAAAAAACAAAACAAACAACAAAAAATCTCATAGATCTAACAAGAAGGGGTGAAAAGCTCAAGGTGTGGCCATAGTGAAATGAAGATTCAAGTCTTAGGAGTGGACGTGTCAAAGAACTGAGGGGGAAAAGAAAGAACTCTGAATGTTAGGGTGTTGAGTAAGTTAACAATGCGGACATTTTGTTATCCATGATTTTGGAAAAATTTGAGGTACAGAGGAATTCTGAGAATGAGGTGCCACAGTAATCAAGGTCCTGAATAAAAATGTGGTATTACTCTGTGTGAGGAGCCTTTTGTTGAACAGAAATCTTTCATTTCATAGTAGTCAGCCTGTCAAAAGTTTCCATTTAAAAAATTATGCTTTTCTTATTCTTTAAAAAAGAAATCCTTTATGCAAATGCCATAAAGATATTGTTACATTTTCTTCCATTGTTTAATTTCCCATTGTTTTGCTTTTCACATTTAGGTCTTTAATCTCCAGCTTCATTCCACTGTGGTCAGAGAAGTTACTTTGTATAATTTCAATCTTTCTAAATTCGTTGAGACTTGTTCTGTGGTCTATCCTGGAGAATGATCCATGTGGACTCAAGAAGAATATATATCTGCTGTATTTGGGTGTAATGTTCTGTATATGTCTATTAGGTCTAGTTCTTCTAACATATTATTTAAGGTCTCTGTTTCTTTATTAACCCTTTTTCGAGATGTTCTAATGGTGATAATGGCGTATTAAAATCCCCCACTATGATTGTAGAGGCATCTATTTCTCAGTTTCATGTATTTTGGGGCACCCTGGTTAGGTGTATAAATGTTTGATTTTTTCTTCTGGACAGATTACCCCTTTTATTAACAAATAGTGTCCCTTCTTTGTCTCTTACAATAGTTTTGTATTTAAAGTCTACTTTGCCGGCTGAGCGCTGATCTTCCAGCCAAATCACTTCCACAGTTTCCTTCTCCTTCTGAGCCGGCTGGGTGCTGCCTTGCCTGCCCTACCTCTCACAGCTTCCTTCTCACCCGGCCAACTGGGCCCCCCTCTCTAGCTGCCATGTCCGACTGCTTCCATTCTGCCAGGTTAACCTGTCTACCTTCCTGCAGTTTCTGGAGGAGGAGTGCAGCCTGCCGTTCCCTACTCTGATATCTTGGTTCCTCCATATTTAGGTCTTTAATCATCTTGGAGTTCACCTTTGTATATGGTATGAGGAAGGGATCTAACAGTTTCCCTACAGATATTAAATATAATAGCCAATAAGTATTTATTAAATAATCCATCCTGTCCCCTCTCCAACTTCTATGTTACCTCTGCCAAATACAAGATCCTATGCATATACAGTGTTTTTCTAAATTACCATTTTGTATCTATTTGTCTTAATTACTATGGCTTTGCAACATTTTACTACGTAGTAGGGTAAGGTTTCTCATTGTTTGATCGTCTGTCGTAGCTAACCATGGGCTTCTACCCTTCTTTATAGATGTCAGAATCAGTTTTTCTCATTACTCAATATACCATAGAGGGATTTTAACTGGAACTGCATTAAAATTTATACTAATTTGGGAATATTAAAACTTTACACTGTTAAGTTTCAAATCTATGAAGATAGTTTTTCTATTTATTTAGGTCTTGTTACAGATCCTTTATGAGATTAAAATTTCCACTAAAAAACAAAACAAAACATTTTTGGTTAGGTTACTCCTTTGTACTACTTATTTTTGTGGTTATTTTTATAAAGGGTGTCTTATTTTCTATTACATTTAATAATTACTTATTACTGATCTAGAGATTTTGGTAAACTAATCATATTTGACAAAAAATTTAATGAATTCTTAATAACCTAGTAATTCTCTATTGATTCCCCGGGGTTTTCTGTGTAAAAATCATGTCATTTGCCATAATAGTTTCATCCCTTCTTATTCTAATCCTCACACCCGTTTTCTAACTGCATTGCCCAGGACCAAAAATGTATAGGAATCTGTACATAGCAGTATCAGTGGGAAAAGAATGGATTATTTAATAAATTATATTTTTTGGTGTTGGAAATGTGTTGGCTTACTATATAGAGGGTGAGAGCGAGTATTCTTGTTTTGTTATTATCTTTAAAGGAAATGCATTTAAAGGTTGCCCATATGCATGATCTTTAGATAGCCTTTAAGACCTCTTATCACAAATGGATGTTGAACTTTGTCAATTTTTTATGGTGTAACTTTGTAATGGATTAAAAATATGTCAGACTGAAAAGACATTTATAATATGTTACCAATAAAGAAGTAACACCTAAATAGACAAGAAATCTAAGAGAGAAATGGGAAAAGGATGTAAGCATTTCACAGAAGGGCAAACAAATGGTTTGCAAATATGAGAAGAGATTTTGAACCTAATTAGTAAACAAAATAATACAGAACAATGAGATCCTACAACCTTACATCCATCAGTGGCAAAAGTTGAAACATCATATGTTAAATACTGGAAATGTTGTTGTGAAAGAGAGAAAATATATTAGTGGAAGATTAACTCTCTTCTCTTTGACCCAGAAATTGTACTCCTGGGTATTATATGTCCCAGAGAAACTCTCATAAGGGTCTAATAAGGGAGCATTTACAAAGATGTTCATCATATCACTGTTACAGCAAAGAGCTGGAAACAACTTAAAAGTCTGTCAGGGATAAATAAAGAAAATAAGCATATGCAAACTGTGGATCAGAAAATGGTTATTAAAAGGAATGGACTAGAAAAAAAATACAAAATTAAAGAAGAGAAAGAAAAAAAAGGAATGACTAGATAGAGCTCAAAGATAAGGCTGAATATACAAAATATTAGGCAAGATATACAGTGCTATTTATAGAAATTAAATGTACAAGATCAGATACTAATACCAATGCAGAAGGCAGTCTATAAAGACTTAAAGAAATAAAACTAAAGTTTAAAAAGATTTTGTGGACTAATAATGACATATACCACAAAATGAGTTTAAGAAATAAATTATGAAGTTATGTAAGAGGAATATTGAGGATAAGGACTTAAAGCATATTCAGAAATTTAAAAAATGCATTCTTTAACTGCCAGGAGAATGGAAAAGATGAGGAACATTATAAAAATAATACAGGGTAGCTGTAATGTGACAAAATCTAACAGGATCGCAATAAATCAAGAGCAACCTAACCCTACATCAACAGATGCACACAGTTTAGCTTAAGGAAAAGCGAATGGATCATATTGTATAGTAAGTTTTCTGTATAATCACTGCCCTTAAGATGCTCCAACTAATGAGAAGACAAACATTTGCAATGTAACATATTAAGTGCTGTAGCAAAGGTATGACTAAGAATTAAAGAAAAAAAGTGGAATACCAACCTCACCAATAGCTGTGTTAAAAAATATTTCCTAGGATACAGTTACATATAAGTTAAGTTTAAAGGATAAGTAAGAGCCAGAGAGTGGGTGAAAATTTAAAAGAGGGAATTCCAAATAGAGGAAATAGCATGGGTAAAGGTACAGGGACAAGAAAGTTCAAAGAGTAGGGTGAGTTCCAAGTTGGGTTGGCACAAAGGCTCCATGCTGGGAAGTAAAGAAATGAGAATGGAGAAGTTAAGACTGGCTCGATGACAAATATGCATATATGTAATCCTGAAAAATTTAAGTTTTTATCCTATGGGTAATGGGGAAATGCTAAAAGTTTTAGGCAGAGGATCATCACATTCAGATTTGTATTTTGGGTGGGGGGGGGAGGGGGGAGCCACTTAGCCAGCAGTATATACGATGCAGTGGAAAATTACACTATGGGAAGGGAGAACAGGATAGAACTTTGATAAAAAATTATGACTACATGAACCAAGAAAGGAGAAATGTGAGTTGAGAGTGATTTCCAGGTTTTTGCTTTAGGTAAGTGTTAAGATGGCTGGGCCACTAACTAAAACAAGGAACACAATAAGGTAATTTGTAAGCTTTAAAGCCTTTCTATTTAAAGTGTGGTTCAATGCCAGCAGCACTGGCATCACCTGGAAGCTTGTTAGAAATGCAGAGTCCCACGCTCTGCACCAGTCCTATTAGTTCAACACCTGCATTTTAATAAGACACCCAAGTAATTCATACACACATTAAAATCTGAGAAGCACCACTCAAAAGTATCATATAAATACATAAGGCATTAGGGCACTGGAATTATTCTGCATGATACTGCAATGAAAGATACAAACCATTATATACATTTTGTCAAATTCTATAAAACTGTACAGTGAAAACTGTAAGCCATTATGTAAATTATAGACCTCGGTTAGTAGCAAAGCTTCAACAGTTGTTCACCAAGTGTAACAAATGCAACACAATGATGTAAGATGTTATTAATGGGGGAAAATGTGTAGGGGGGTGAGATATATGGGAATCCCCTATACTTTTGATGTAACTTTTATGCAATCTAAACTTCTCTAAAAATAAAGTTATTATATGGGGGAAAAATACATAAGGCATTCAATAGATACATGAAACTGTCAGGAAAAACAGGGATTATGCTTATCATAGGTGGCTCCAAAGGAAAAATCTAGGACCAGTGGGAAAAAGCTAAAAAGTTCAACAAAGCAAACAACTTTATTAAAATCAGAGTTGTCTAATAACAGAGTTAGTTGCCTTTGACATGTTACCTAGAAAACAAAAGGCAAAGGTTGGATGACCACTTGTTAGGAATGTTGTAGGGATGGGAAAAAAAAAAATTTCAGGTGTTGCTGAAAACAAACACAGACATAAAGTTGCAATTAACCAACTTAAAAATACCTGTACAAGGCTTATTTCTTAGTCCTTGAGCCTTTGGAGTTTTTGGAGGAACTGGGAATTGAGGAATATTTCTATTGCAGACAGGTGCTGCCAAAGGCATATGAAGGACCTAGAAGAGAAGTCGCTGTTAATTATAAAATCTCTGAGAGAGTCACTGCTTAATTTTTAGCTCACAAATCTTACCTGCCGAGGAGGAGCAGAAAAGCTATTTCCATTCTGCCCAACCACAGATACAGGGATCATTCCCACCATTCCTTGGAGTACAGGCTGGACTGGAGAGGCAATTATGATGGCAGATCCTAAAAAAAAAAAAAATTCTCAGTAAAATAAGATTTTCTAGCATAAGCACAGAACACCAAAGTAATTATTATTTTGAAATAAAAATGATAAAATTGCAATTCCTTCTTTACAATCTACTATCATTTTGAAAATATTGGTTTAGGAGAAACAGCAAGGCTAACAAATTAAAGATTAAAAGAGTCTTATGGCATTTAGTCATGGTAAACATCATATGCAAGCATTAAGACTCTACAGGTGGATAAATGCTTATATTAAAAAATAAGAAGCTAAAATAAAAAAGCTAATTGCACACCTGCAGGAACTAGAAAGAACAACAAACTAATCCCAAAACAAGCAGAAAGAAGGAAATAACAAAGATTAAAGCAGAACTAAATGAAATTGAGAATAAAGAACATTAGAAAAAACTAACAAAACCAAAATCTGGTTCTTTGAGAAGATTAATAAAATTGATCTTAGCTAGACTGACAATGAAAAAAAAAAAAAAGAGATGATGCAAATGAAAAACGAGAGACAGGGTATCACCACTGATGCCACAGAAATAGAGTATCACAAGAGGATACTTTGAAAAAATGTATGCCAACAAGATTGATAACTTAGATGAAATGGACAAATTTCTAAAAACACACCAGCAACCTACATAGATGAAAGAAGAAAATGATGAACACAACAGACTAATCACAAGTAATGAGATTAAATTAGTCATCAAAAACCTTCCAACCAAGAAAAGCCTAGGGTCCAGATGGCTTCACAGGTGAATTCTACCAAGCATTCCAGTAAGAACTAACACTAATCTTGCTTAAACTTTTCCAAAAAATAGAAGTGGAGGGAACATTACCTAACTCATTCTATGATGCCAACATCAGCCTAATACCAAAGCCACATAAAGATACTATAAAAAAAGAAAACTACAGACCAATCTCTCTAATGAACTTAGATGCTAAAATCCTTAACAAAATACTTGTTAATCGTATTTAACACCACATCAAATAATTATACACCATGATCAATTGGGTTTTATCCTTGGCATGTAAGGATGGTTCAACAGAAAATCAATCAATATAATATACCACATTAACAGATTAAAGAAAAAAATCACATGATCATCTCTATTGATGAAGAAAAAGCATTTGATAAGATACAACATCCTTTCTTGATAAAAATGCTTCAAAAGATAGGAATAGAAGGAAACTTTTTCAACATGATAAACACGTATGAAAAATACAAAGCTAACATCATGCTCAATGGTGAAATGCTAAAGGCTTTCTCTCTAAGATCTGGAACAAGACAAGGATGCCCACTTTCACCACTTTTATTTAACACTGTGTTAGAAGTATTTGCTCTAGAACGTAGGCAAGAAAAAGAAATAAAAGGCATCTATCTGCGAATATTCTTGCTGTCCTGATTTTGTGATAATCAGGGTAGGCTAAACATTCGTGATATTAGAAACAATGCATGTGTCCCCAGACCTAGTTTTTCTCCCTAGGTCTGGTTGTTAGAATGCTGGTGATAAACTAAGCCTCATTTATTATATGACCATCCTGTATGGGAAATGACTGTAACTCTAGGTATCTCTAGTCAACCTTAAGAGATATAGCAGGGGGGCGGATGTGGCTCAAATGGTTGGGCATCCATCTCCCATATGGAGGGACCTGGGTTCGATCCCCTGGACCTCCTGGTAAAAATAAAAAAAAGAAAAATATAGAAGGTGCACGGGTGCGCCATGAGGCCCCGCTGAGCCACATAGCAAG